>CAUYQU010037872.1:0-165549 GCA_963574635.1 Cheracebus regulus | reverse complement strand
TGGGGTGGGTTGGTTTGGGTGGGGTTGTATGGGTTGGATGAGATGGCAGGGGTGGGAGGGGATGGGTTGGGATGGTGGGGTGGGGTTGGTTGGGATAGATGCGATGGGATGGGTGGGATGGGATGGATGGGATGGGATGGGATGGATGGGATGGATGAGATGGCATGGGATGGATGGGATGGGATGGGATGGATGGGATGGGATGGATGGGATAGATGAGATGGGATGGGATGGATGGGATGGATGGGAGGGATGGGATGGGATGGGATGGATGGGATGGATGAGATGGCATGGGATGGATGGGGTGGGATGGGATGGGATGGATGGGATGGATGGGATGAGATGGGATGAGATGGCATAGGATGGATGGATGGATGGATGGGATGGATGGGATGGATGGGATGGGATGGATATGCTATTTCTACCATAACACACAACATGAACATCACTACTATAAATTCCCAGTAACAAGATTTCACCACGAAGATAAATACCCAAGAAGACTTCAGAGCAAGGGTGGGACTGGAAAGGAGGCTAAGAAGTGAACAGATTTAAATGGTTAGGAAAAGAGAGGGGCAAATACTGGGAGGGAAAATGGTATCAGTGGAGGATTGTAGGAAGACTGGAGACATACATTTTCCGCAAGTGAAAGGTTGTCCACTTTGACTTATTTCTAACTAATAGCAGTAAGTCTATTTCTTCCACAGACTTATCTATGTAATCGCTAAGTGGCGAGTGTACACCTTATCCATTACCACGGTGTGTTTAAAAGCAGAGCTTGGAGATGCAGAGGTTCATCCAGAAGAGATTAAATAAATCATGGCACATCGCACAGGCAGAATGTGACTTGTGAACATGACCTTATTTGGAAACAGGTTCTTTAAGATCAATCAAGTCTAGATGAGGATTTGCTGGAATAGGGTGGGCCCTAATGCCATATAACTAGTGTCCTTATAAGAAGAGGAGAACAGACACAGAAACTGACACACACAGGGCAGGCCACGTGCCGCAGAGGCTGAGACTGGAGCAACACAGCTGCAGCCAAGGGTGCTAGGGATAGCTGGCAACCCCAGAAGCCAGGACGAGGCAAAGAGGAATCCTCCCCTACAGGTTTCAGAGGGAGCGTGGTGCTGCCGACACTTCGATTTTGAACTTCTGGCCTCCGGAGAGGACTGGGCTAGAGCACATTTTAGTTGTTTTAAGTCATTCAGCAGGTGGCAGTTTGTGACAACAGCCTGAGGACATGGATACAATGCATCGATTGTGTTCTAAGAGAAGCAGAATCTGGCTTTGGGTTTGATATTTCACATCTTTACTTTTTAGATAAAGTTTTCACTCTTGTTGCCCAGGCTGGAGTGCCTGGTAATCTTGGTTCACCACAACCTCTACCTCCCAGGTTCAAGTGATTCTCCTGCCTCAGTCTCCTGAGTAGCTGGGAGTACAGGCACCCACCACCATGCCCAGCTAATTTTTTAATATTTTTAGTAGAGACAGGGTTTCACTATGTTGGCCAGGCTGGTCTCGAACTCCTGACCTCAGGTGATCCACCCGCCTCAGCCTCCCAAAGTGCTGGGATTGTAGGCATGAGCCACCGCCCCCAGCCTCTGATATCTTACATCTTACAGGTAGAAAAATAAAAATTTAAAATCAATTTTGAATTACACAAGTCAAACCAAAGATGTCAGTAGACATAGCCTGTTAGATCCAATGTAGCCTAGAGCTGCCTCCTTAACCATTTTAAGTTTGGCCTGTAGGGTTTTCTGCACATGGTGAACTATCACAGGTGGAGGGGTAAACAGACTGCAGCCTGCACTCGTGCCAGTCACTGAGTTTTGGCCAATTCCATGTAGCCAACTGTTCGAACCATGTGCAAATAAGACAAATGCTGAGCCGTCACCAACCCGACTGCGTCTGTGCCTCACTTTCCTCTTTCTGTCCATACATCTTCTTCTACCACATGGCTGTGCTGGGGTCTCTGAGTCGACTGTGCCTCGGAAGGCTGCTCGATTTGCAAATCGTTCATTGCTCACTTAAACTCCTTTAAATGTAATTCGTCTAAAGTTTTCCTCTTATCAGGTTCAAGAGCGACCCATCACTGCTTTGGTCTGGATGAGCCTGGGTCACCTGCAGAGCCACATGCCTGGTCGCCCTCACCAGGCACCTCTGCTGAGCTCCTCCTCCCCACAGCCCCGGACCGACAGTGCCCCTCCTGCTCCGTCCTCTCGCGGAAGGACCTGTCTTACTGCCCCTCGTGTCACTGAACTCGCAAAGCCCTTTCACTGTCCTGTATGTTACCACTTGACGACAAACTGTCTAACCCTCAAACCAAACATAAAAGTATGTAAGTCATCTCTCCCCACCAAGATCTGCCATCTGTCCTGGGACTGGGGGTCCTGCTGTGCCCTCTGAATCCCATGGCACCCAGTGCTGTCCTGAGCACATGACTGCTGCCACCTGGCAAGGAACAGAAAGAGCAGCAAGGGGTTGGCTCAAGGTCAGGGTGAATCTATTCTCCCTCTCTGTGCTGGAAAGTGGGGCGCACGTTTTGTGTGTTGGGGAAAGTTTAGGATGTCACCTATTAGAGAAGGAGCACCCTTTTCCAGGGAGTCCCTCAGGAGACTGGGCGGAGTGAGTGGAGAGCCGTGCTGGAGGCCCCGGGCTGGACTCAAGAGGCAGCTCTGGGTAGAAGCAGGAGGTGATGATTAGGACCCGAAAATTCAAATAGAAAAGGCCCTCACAGCAAAGCCCCAGACGCTTTTGGAAAATAGAGGCCAGGTGCAGTGGCTTATGCCTGTAATCCCAGCACTTTGGGAGGCCGAGGTGGTGGATCACCTGAGGTCAGGAGTTCAAGACCAACCTGGCCAACACAGCAAAACTCCATCTCTACTAAAAATACAAAAATTAGCCGGGTGTGGTGGCACGTGCCTGTAGTCGCCGCCACTTGGGAGGCTGAGGCAGGAAAATCACTTGAACCCAGGAGGTGGAGGTTGCAGCGACCTGAGATTGCACGACTGCACTCCAGCCTGGGTGAGAGTGTGACTCTTTCTCAAAAAAAAAAAAGAAGAAAAATCTTTTCCCCCAGAGGTCTTGAGAAAAAAGCCCTGCTTTGAGGTGGGGCGGGAGGAAGGAGAGGGAGGAGGAAGACTAGGAAGGTCCTGACGGGGTTTAGCAGCTCTTCAGAGATGGGGGTTCCTCAGCAGGCAGGACCACGAAGGGGCTGCCCGGACATCCGGACCCTTCTCAGGGCCAAGCTCCAGCTGCCTGGCACCGAGAAATGGAGACGGCAGCCAGGGCCGGGGGAGGCCTGCCTGGGGCTTCTCACAGGGCTCTGCAGGCACCGAGCAAGGAAGGCCCGTGTGCTGCTCCACTTGTAGGGTGGGGCCTCAGACCCCAGGGTCACATCCTTCAGTGTTCAGTCCCCAGCAGGGGCCCATCCTGGTCCCTACAATGCACCTAGGACAGGCTAGTTCCTCTCCTAAGAGTCCAGAGGGAATGTTCTCCTCTGCCTCTCTGGGCTCCTTCCCCACTGGACACAGAGCCCTTCAGTGGCGCTGCCTGCTGCCCGGGAGCTCGGCACGTGTGGGCACCTGATGGGGCGGAGCCGAATAGGACACAGAAGGAGGCATTTTAGGTTCAAAACATCCTCATGAGCTGTGACAGCCCTGCAGGCAAACCCCTCCGGGGGTCTGGGGTCTTCGTGTGTAAAGGAAGGGGCCGGCTGCAGCGAGCTCTACCTCCTCCTCCATGGATAATGGTGAAAAGTGCCCTTGTCCATTTCCAAGCGGGGCAAGATCAAAACTAGCCCTGGCCAGGTGCGGTGGCTCATGCCTGTAACTCCAGCACCTTGGGAGGCTGAGGGAGGAGGATCGTTTGAGACCAGGAGTTTGAGACCATCCAGGGCAACACAACAAGACCCCATCTGTACCAAAAAAAAAAAAAAAAAAAAAAAAAGGCCAGATGTAGTGACATGTGCCTGTAGTCTCAGCTACATGGCGGGATCACTTGAGCCCAGGAGTTCAAGGCTGCAGTGAGCTAGGATCGCACCACTGTGCTCCAGCCTGGGTAACAGGGCAAGACCCAGTCTCACAAAACGAGACATACCAAAACAAAATAAGCCCAAACAACACCCATGCAGGCTCTGGGCAAAGGCTAGAGGAAACAGGTACTCTGCGGTGCCTGTCTTGGCAATGCCTATCAAGACTACAAACGGGCATGCTCCTGGACCCAGTAACTCCATTTCTGGGGCTTTCTTCCATAGACTCATTTGTGTAATTGCTAAGTGTCAAGTCTACAGCTTATTCATGATGATAGTGCTTTGAGAAGCAGAGCCTGGTGACATAGAGGCTCGTCAAGAAGAGGTGAAATAACTCATGGCCCATCCGCCCGCACAGGCAGCCACCATCCCTGTCGGAACATGACAGGGACCTTCATTCCTTTCATCTCCACGATGGAACGTAAGTGGAGAGCACCAGCTGCAGAGCCATCTGGACGAATGACACCATTTGCAGTTTCAAAAAAGGAAAGGGAGTATCTGCCTGTCTGATGTTGCCCAGACTATCTCTGGCAGGCTCTGGAAACACTGGCTGCCTCCGGGGAAGGGAACAACGGGCGGGAAAACATTCATCAAATGCCCTTTGTGATTTTTCAAACTTTCCATCATGGGAATGGATTATCCACTCAGAAAATTACTTTTCAGCCACTGTTTTGTTTTTGAGCTGAGAGACTGGCGAAGGCCATATTTAAGCACTGACCTGGTTCCTCCCCACTGCCTGGTGTCCCCAGCTCTCCCATGATGACCAGGACCAGAACCAGGACCTCTGTCCTGTCTCCACTAGAACAGGGCCAGGCCATGTCTTCCCGAGCTCCCCTCTCCCTCTCTCTTCGAGAAGCCTTTCCGCTTCCAACATTCTTCAGAGATGAAGCTTAGTCACTGTTGTGCAAGGGATGTTCACGGCCTGTGAAAACTCCTTGCTAGTTCTGTGAGTACAGAATGTTCGTATTGCAAGTGTACATAGTTAAAAGAGAATGCAACTGTGACCAAGCCCTCAGAGGGCTCTTAAGAGCACGGACCATGGTGTCTGCTCCTCCAATGGCCCTGTCCCCTTGCAGGCTGCCCCTGTGTGAGTGCTGGAACGAACCTAACCCAGTCCTAGCGGAGGCAAGAGAGGTGAACTGCTGAGGGCAAGGGGATGAGAGCATGGAGTGTTCGTCTGGTGGTGGGAACACCTCATTTCTGGTGGGCTGAATGATTCTCTATCACTGTAATCTTTCCAAGTTCAGAAGCTGCTCCCTTCTTTCCACGTGGCCTTCCTGCTTCCTTCTCACTCCTTCCAGAGCTGGTGACTCCTGTGGGGAAACAGGTGACACTCTGGACCACAGAGGGGGAAGGGAAACTTTTGGTGGGAGGGACAGGTGAAATGCTAAGCCTCACAGTGTGTGCACTGGGGATATGTGTGCAGTTTAGGGGCACAGGGGGTGAACCTTCCTGGAACCAATCATAACCTCTACCTGCTGACTGATACCTGAAATGCTTTTAAGCAGGGGTCGAGTCTTGCAGCATCAACACCTTCTTTGCACAACGCCACCCTCTTTACAGAGGGCGTACACAGCCTGGCTCCATCTGCCCCTCACAGATGAAGAAACTGGGAAAGTTCAGTCACTTATCCATAGTCCTTTAGCAAATACACGGCAGGGGCCACACCTCAGCTCCATGGTCCTGACTAACCCAAACGCTTTCCGCCACAATTAAACTGGGGTATCACTGAGAGAAAGAACACAGACTTAAAATCACATTTCAGCTGTATGAGTTACTCTCCCAGAAGTGGGGCTTGACCGGCTCACAGGAAGGAGAGCTTGGATGACCCTGGGTGACTGAGAAGAGGGGTCTCGGAGGAGAGAGGGGCAGAGACGGAGTGAGCTTGGGACCCCACATGCTTCCTAAGGTGGGGCTGCTGCAGGTACCGAGGGACAGGCTTCCTCCAAAGAGGTTTTTCTTCCATCCAGCCAGGAAAGGAGATCAACAAAGAAGAGCCTTCCACTCACGTTTATGCTATTCAATCAGCAGAGAAGCAACTGTCTCATGCAAGTCAGGTAAAGTGAGATTCTTACACTTTTTTTTCAATGCTGGCATCAGCATTCATAAATAAAAGGGAAAATGCCATGCTGACACAATCCCTCATTACTGTTCCTGAGATAAGGACTGTGGCCCAGGCTGAGGTGTGATGGTGCAATCACGGCTCACTGCAGCCTCGAACTCCTGGGCTCAAGCGATCCTCGCACTTCAGCCTCCTAAGCAGCCGGAACTCCAGGCAAATACCATTACATCAGCTCATTTTTTAACTTTTTATTTTTGTAGAGATGGTGTTTCACTATGTTGCCCAGGCTGGTCTTGAACTCCCGGTATCAAGTCGCCTCTGGCCTCACCCTCCTAGAATGCTGGGAACAGAGGTGTGAACCACCATGCCTGGCTTCCCATTACTTTTAAATAGAACAATGTATTTCTCAACCATAGGGTCAATGGCTGAAGTCGAATCTTTCAGGAAAGCCTTGGGTTTGCTCAGTAAACGAATAGCTCCCGGGCGGCTGCCGTGGGCCAGGCACGCTGTGGGTGCTCAGGAAGTGGTGCTAAGATGGACTGGAGCAAGTTCCTGTGGTCTGGGGGGAAAATGGGATGAAAACAAAAAAGCAACCCCAACACCACCACACAATAAAGTCGAGAACCAGGAAAGCAGGGGGAGCTCAGGGAAGAGGGCAGAGCCTGAGGGCGGGCAGGGGGAAGGTGGCTCAGAAGCCCCAGGAAACAGCTGGCCCCGATCCTGGAGAAACACACAGATCTGCTCCAGCCCAGGGGCCCCTCCTAAAGGCCCAGGCAGGACTGGGCCGTGGCGACAGTCACCCGAGAACACTCTGGCCAAAGGACAAACCGGTGCCCCCTTTCAGTTTCTTCTGAGAATGCCTCGCCTCTCTTCTCCTGCTCCTCCAGGACTGTTCAGGACGCCGCCAGCCTCTGCGGGGAACAACGCCTTTGATTCTCCCAGGCAGCAGCCAGGCCCAATGCGGGAACAGAAACTGCTCCTGGCAGCCACACAGAACACCATGTGAAAGGGGCTCCAGACACTGGGGAGCCACGGGCTGGTGACTTCACAGGGCTTGGCCCTGCGGCGGGCGCTGCAGAGGAGGAGGAGGAGAGTAGGGGCGCCCCGCTGGCAGCGGCACAGCAGTGTGGGCTGGAAACAGAGGCCTGGCCTTCAGAAGCCAGGAGGTCTAGGCCTGGTTTCACCACTCAGTAGCCGTGGCTCTGGGACAAATCCACCCCTTGCTTTGGTAAAAATCAACCAGGTAGACCAGATGGCTATCTGGTACAATCCAGCCCCTCTACTGTGTGCATGGGATGAGCTGGAACCTCCTTCCTGCCTTTTTCATGCATAAGGTCTGGAATGACAAGAAAGAAGGAAATCATGTATTCTGCTGACTGTTGTTTCAAGAGGCGTCAAGTGAGAAGAGAAACCTCTGCATTTACACTGGAGTGAGGTTTTGCTTATACATGGTTTTAAAACCTCCCACCCTCCCTCATCAGAGAGTGAGGGCCCAGGTGTTGTTCCCTACTTTGGAGGGAGGATGGCAAGCCTCATAAGGGGGAACGGTGGCCCAGGGAGGTGCCTGATGAAAGTGCCACAGCCAGAGAGGGCCGGGAGCACCTGTGCTGAGGAGCTGTTAACACACAGAGAGACGGCCAGCAGGCAGGCGCTGCGCCACGCTCAGGCCAGGCGGGTGGGCTGCAGCCCAGAACCCAGGCTCTGATGTTTGCTTAGGACACCTTTTCTCAAAGAGCAAATCCACTGCTGTCATGTTTTGGCCCTTTGTTTCTCAGGTGGCCTCTGGCCTGGCTCCTGCACCCTCTCCCTGTGCGGCCCCATCCCCGACAGGTTTTATCTTCTCCAGCCACTCAGTCCTAGAGAGCCGTGCCCTCCGGGGCCGCCGACCTGAGTGCCCAGCCCTCTGGCTCCAGAAGGGCTCTGGGGAGTGTAGGCAGCTGCAGGAACCTGAGGGGCTGGGGAACGGGGGTGTCCTTAGGGCCCTAGCCACCCCCTCCTTCCTGCCTTTCCTCCAGCGACTCCTTTGCCCCGGGTCCCTCCAGGCCTGACTCCTAAAACCCTGCCCCCACCCCTGGGAAAAGCCCCGTGGGAACCCCAGCTGAATGTGCAGTGTTTCCTATCTCGAATCATCTAGTTTCCAGCCTCCACTCCCAAACCAGGGTAAGGACTGGCCGGCGCCATGGAAGGAGCTGAGCTCTGGGCCAGAAACCTAGGCTGGACCCTAAGCCACCACCTGCAAGCTGTGAGGCCTCTGGGGGCTCGGCTCAGAGCTTGGTTCAGTCTTTGAACAGCTGAGCTGCCCGTGGGCTCTGTATGTTGAGTAGGAGGTAAGAAGCTCTGTCTGACAGGGCCCGTATCAGTATGGGCAGCTGCCATCCATAGCAGGTGATGTCTCCGGGAGAAGACCCTGCTGGTTGGAAGCTTGGAACCAGCTCTGGCTTCTGCCTTGCCTGGGGGATAGCAGTGTGACACGCCTGAAGTTCAAACTGCAGCTCACCCTGGGCCGGCTCCATCCCGCGGCCCCTCCCCACAGGCGCAATGTGGAGATGAGAAATCTCAGACGAGCCCTCTCTGACAAGTTGGGGTCTCCCCCAGGCAGTCCTGGCCATAGCCATCCTAGCGCCCGCCGCCACTGCCGGCCACGATGCTCTCTGGAAGCTGCTCCTGAGGGTCTGGAGCCAGTCCCTGGTTTCCCATCACCTGGAGACGTCAGAAATTGGAAAAAGCTGGACACCCCCGAGGTGAGTTCCGGGAGCCACACGCCAGTTCACTGAACAGCGCCTGCCCCAGGGTGGTGATAGGTCATATCATGGTGCCACCTAGGCCCAGCAGCCCACTGCCTCTGTGACCCACTGCAGGCTGCTGCTTGGTTTGCACAGAGGCAGGAATATCCTACGCAGGGCGGGCCTTCCGCCATTTCTTCTCTTTACCCCCAGCCCAAGGTGGGAGTGGCAAGGTCACCTTCAAGACCATCCTACCATTCTCCACCCTCTGCGTTGGTGGATGCATTCCAGAACCATCCATCCAACCTGTCCCACTCTACCTCCCACAGCCCCAACCGCCCATACTTCTCTGCAAGAAAGAAGCCTGTGCTCAGGGCTGCCTCACTGACACCCCATCCCATGCCAGCTCTCTCTGAGAACCTCTGTGGTGGACAAACATTTCAGCTTCGGCCTCCCTTCACACTCTTGGGAAACAGGCTGCTTAACATATAATAAGTTTATGGTTATCATTTATACATTAATTAATGTTTAACATTTTCTCCATTTTTTGTTTTTTGGGTTTTTCTTTCGATAAGGAGTTTTGCTCTTGTTGCCCAGGCTGGAGTGCAATGGCCCGATCTCGGCTCACCGCAACCTCCACCTCCCAGGTTCAAGCGATTCTCCTGCCTCAGCCTCCTGAGAAGCTGAGATTATAAGCATGCGCCATCACGTCCAGCTAATTTTTTGTATTTTTAGTAGAGACAGGGTTTCTCTATGTTGGTCAGGCTGATCTCGAACTCCTGACCTTAGGTGATCTGCCCACCTCAGCCTCTCAAAGTGCTGGGATTACAGGTGTGAGCCATCGTGCTCGGCTCTCAGTTTTAATTCCTAATATGGGCTGGGTTTGGTGGCTTAGGCCTGTAATCCCAGCACTTTGGGAGGCCGAGGAAGGAGGAGCATGGGAGCACAGGAGTTCCAGACCAGCCTGGGCAACATGGTGAGGCCCCCATTTCTACAAAAAATAAAACATTAGCTGGGCATTGTGGCATGTGCCTGTGGCCCCAGCTAGTCAGGAGGCTGAGCAGGGAGGATTGCTTAAGCCTGAGAGCTTGAGGTTGCAGTGAACCATCACTGTGCCACTGCACTCTAGTCTTGGTGACAGAAAGACTCCATCTCTAAAAAAAAAAAAAAAAAATTCTAACACGGTGAATATTGATTCATATGACCCACAGAAAAAAGCTCTTTGGGATCTTCATTTTTAAAAAAATTCTCACCAATCTATATTTTTTAAAAACAAAACAAAAAAGGGGTGTCATTTTTACCTTTTGCAAACATCTTGAACAGCTGGCTTCAGATACTAGGTTTATGTACCCGCTAGTGCCCTCATTCCCCGTGGGACAGTTTTGCTCTAAACCCTTGCCTGGGCAGTCCCCAGTCCCCGTTCCCACCAAGTCTAACCTGACCTGCTGAGTAGAGTATCTGAGCCATGGGGACAGCTGGGATGCTTCTCAGGCTGCAGTTCCCAAACCTGGCTGGGCCAAAAGTCACCTGGGAGCATTGAGAACGCAAGTGCGAAGGTCCTGAGCGATGAGGCCACTGGTGACTTGGGTGGTCAGGCACGTTTTGGAACCATTCATTTAATCTAACTCCCTATTTCACAGGTAGGACACTTCTAAAGTGAGTTTTAGTTATCGTTCTTCATGGTCATGCGGTGCCAGCGCCCAGTCCTGTGTCTCACAACTCCCTGCTATGGAAGAGCAAATTCCCTTCCTTCTGTGTTCCCAGCCCCCTGTGTGGTCTCTGATGGGAATTACTCTCCCTGCAGCTAAAGTCAGCCTCATGCAGAAACTGCCTGGAATCATGCCTCGTCCCTGGGTACCAGGCGTTCATGCAGCTGATGGCCAGGCCAGCTCTCCTGAGCCCTGCGGCTCCTTTCCAGCCAGCTGCTTTGAGACCTTGCTCTGAATGTTCCTAAAAGACAAGTTTCACAACCGGCTGTTGTCCCCCTAACCCCACTCCAGCCCTGCCCTGCAGGCACCCCTCTCTGAGCGGGAGTTTCTGGACTCTTGGCGTTATAGCTGAATGGCTCTGGCCCCAGCCCCAGCCCCGGCCCTGGCTGAGCTCACTCTAATTCATATTTTAATCTGGAGTAAGGTTGGCGGCTGCAGATTTTGGTTATAGGCTCTAAGAATCTGTTTTATGATATTTTATCATTGAAACGATTCAAAATATGTTGGAAAATACCTGAGCAATCTTGCAGTCAAAGTGTCATGGTAATATGGAAGGTAAAAAACGATTTCGATTAAAAAAAAAACAAAAAAACAACTTAGGAAATTTTCCAAGGTTCTTATTCTTCTAGAAGGAATCCAGAAAATCTGCAGTTTTATAGGGCTTTGTATACCCAATAGCATTCTGCACCTAGTTGTTAAATACTTGGCTCTAGCATATGGGTATTTACACAGGAACTACCAGAACAAAACAGCGATGTGGTGGAGCGGGAGGGAGGTGGGGATCTCGCAGGGGCTAATTTTAGATCAGTCCCCGAACGGCCGGTCGCAGCTTCTGCTGTCTGCCCGGTGCCTTCTTCATGCTTGCCTGGAGGCGGGAGTTCTACACCATGAACCCAAAATGTAACCCTAGATACTTCCTTCGAACAAAAGACAACAGCAGATGTGCGTCTTGAGGTTGCCACTAGAAAGCAGTCCTCAGTCCTGGGAGGGAGAGAGAGGCTCCTCCGTGGCTTTGAGACAGAGAAATTCTGCAACAGAACGTTTCTCATAGACGATGGTTTCGGAAAAACCATTTGCCAAGAATCTGTCAATGAAGGGGAAATGTTGGCAGCCTCAGTTCCTCTAATGATCAGTATTTGTGGAATCACAAAAGCGACAGGCATTGTTTGGTGCTACCTCGGCAGAATGTGATAGAGCTGGGATGGGCCCCAGCATGAGAATCATAGATGGTAAGAATCAGCAGTGACCTTAGGGGACAAAGGTCTCAGAACCTCATTTTCGGTGGACAAAGCGTAGGCCCTGAGGGGTGAGGTGTGATACCAAGGACCCACCCCACCTCAGAAGCAGGTTCACGACCATGACTCAGGCCTTCAGGCCGCAGCCTGGGGCTCCTGCTCTGTGCCAGGAGGTTTCCGACGGTGACTTCATCCCTGAGGAATGTTGGGGAGAAGACCGTTTGTGTGTGCGACAGGAAACAGCGCAGTCGCACCAGGCGAGGTGGGAGCCTGAGGTCAGAGGTGTGTCTGCCCTGGGTTGCTTCTCCGTGTCCCCCTCCTCCCCAGCGGGGCTCCCTCAGCCAGCTGCCAAGGGTGCACAGGGTGGAGGAGGTGGTGGAAGGCCAAGACTTGGCACTTTGGATTTGGGAGGGGAGGGAGGAGGAGGAGGAAATGAGGCTGCCCTGGGCTTTTTACTGTCAGCATGGTGACTGTCATTTCCTAGAAGGAAATAAGGGAAGGACACCAATTCAGTAGGAGACTCAAGGGCCTTTTTTTTTTTTTTTTTTTTTTTTTGAGATTAAGTATCGCTCTTGTCCCCCAGGCTGGAGTGCAGTGACTCGATCTCAGCTCATACAGCCTCTGCCTCCGGGGTTCAAGCGATTCTCCTGCCTCAGTATCCCAAGTAGCTGGGATGACAGGTGCCTACCATCATGCTCAGCTAATTTTTGTATTTTTAGGACAGACAGGGTTTCACCATGTTGGCCAGGCTGGTCTTGAGCTCCTAACCTCAGGTCATCTGCCCGCCTTGGCCTCCCAAAGTGTTGGGATTACAGGCATGAGCCACAGTGCCTGGCCAGGACTTTCATACTCTCAGCTGATGCCAAGGTGCCCAGTGAGCAGGGGAAAGGCTTCCTGGCACTGGCTGAAGGATGGGGCCAGAATATTCCTGGGCAGGTGCGCCCTGAGGTGCCCTGTCCTGCCTGAGCATGCCTGGAGATGTTCTTAGATCAGAACTAGCATTCTAGCTTTCAAAAAGGTCATTCCAACCTTGATCTCTCTGAGATGCCTGTTTATAACACAGCATCGTTCATGTCGATTGTCCCAGCAGAGCCGGTACACGCAGGTATGGCTATGATGTCAAACAGCAGATCTAGTGTGAGGGTAAACTTGGAACTAACCCCGATGAGATGGGGTATGGGGAGGGTCCCGTGGCTGCGAGGCCCTGGAAGCATGCCTCTTCCAGGGAGGCCTCCATCATCAGAGCTTCCACCTGCAACGTCCCTGCCCTGTGCTGGCCAGGGAACTTCACAGCAGCTCCCCTACTGTGCCTGGATTCGGACACTGCCTGCTTCAGACTGTTTCCCATCCCTCTTGAAATTCCTGGTTGTTGACAATTTATTTATTATTCTAGGTCTTGAGGAAACTTCCTAAAAACTGGGGAAGAAGTATTCTTCGACTTTCTTGAGTCCCAGGACGCTTGGATAATCTGAGGAAACTGATAAATGAAGCATGGGTGCACAGATCTCTCTCTTGAAAATAAATTCAGGGCAGTTCTGACTCCCCAGACGTCAGGTTTTAGGAATCTGTATTCCAAGGGGTCTCAAGATGTTCTTGTGGTTCCCCCACCTCCAGGGCAGCCTGCCTCCCTGCGCCAGTGTCTGAGGGGAACTATGCCCATTTTGCTCCCTGAACCTCCAAACTCGGAAGTCTCTGAGAGACCCCGAATAGGAGAAAATGTGGCTGAAGTTGAGGTGGAATATCAGTGTGATAACCAAATCAAGACCACGCCTCGCTGGGGCCGTCACACAGAAGCTTCCGGAGCATGATAGTTTTTAAAATCTGTAATTGTACCTGGAGTTTGTTTCTGTACTTTCTACAGTTCAGCTCTGAGTCCACTCTGAACCCTTGGTGGTGGCTCCTCCCCATCACAGACTCAGTGGCTCACTGCTCATGGGACGGATCCCCTCCTGGGGGGCTCCAGTGGCCCCCACGATGGTCCCGTTCCTGGGTGGTTTAGCCTCACCCTGGAGGGTCCCTCAGATCACCCAGGCTCACTGCTCTGGATGAGGCACAGGTGAGAAGGACTGTGGGTGACGCAGGGAGGGCTTTGAGCCACCGTCTCCTCCCGAAGTATATCCTAGGCCATTTCCAGGTGCACAGCTCTCAGAGATGAAAAGAACACACTATTCTACCTGGCACAATGGGGTGTGGGCCGCAGAAGCACATTCCCAAACCTCCACTTTGGAGAGCCACATTCAGCAAAGCAGGAGAAGGTGGCGGATGGAGTGTGGTTCCTGCCCGGCTTTCCCCGTCCTGCCGGGTCTCCCAGGAGGCCAGGTGGCGGCTGCAGCCAGTGGCAGACACTCCCTTCCTGGGGTGCTGGCTGCAGCCGGCTGCCATGGGACTCCAACCAGGGCTCTCCTGGGGCTCTGTTGACTCAACACATCATCTGACGCCACCCGGCAGGCCCTCTGGGTGTCAGGTGCCAGTGAGACGGGCTGGGGAGGCTGGGACGGCGTCCAGACCGCCGCCTCTGCCCCAGCTCTGGTTTCCATGGTGCTGTTCCCAGCTCTGAGCTCTCCTCATTCACATCACACCGGGAGAGGCAGGGATCATGAGCTCTAGTGGTGTCTGTCCCCAGTGATTAATCAGTACGATTCTCCACAGAGGAGGAAGAGAAGAGGACGGAAAGCTGCAGATGAAAGGGAATCAAGCGTCTCGTGGTGGAAACAAATGTGTTGGTTGCATCCTTTCAAAGACAATCCAGAATCTCAAACCTGGGCTTTACCTCTGCCCCTTGACAACAACGACAATTCTGGGAGTTCGGGGCCATGATAAAAAATGACAGCGTCACACCTGAATTGTTGCTTGTGTTTTTAATAGAGAGGCAACCACTTACCCCAAGGGAAGTGGGAAAGGAGCCCTTTTGCTGGGGAGCTTGGAATTCCTAACACTTCCTGCGTCTGATGCACAGTGAATGCCACTGGCAGCGCTTGTTTTGTGGCGGGGAGAACTCAGCCCTCTGCGTGACTTGAGGGTCTGGAAAGCCCCCTGCCCCCTTCCAGATACCTCATGTACTTGACAAACTTCCACGATGTCCACCTCCCCTTTCTATACATCGCTCTTCCCTGGAAGGTTCCTGCTTTGTTATTCTGGACCAGTCTGCAGAAGGCAGGCCGGATACTCCTCAAAGGACCCAAGCGAGGAGCAGCCCTAGGTGGGTGCAAGGGTGGGAGGGAGGACGGGGCCAGGGCGCCCAGGCGCCCAGATTCAACTGTGCCACAGCGTACATGTTGCCTCCATGTCATTTTCTCTTTGGTGCCAGGTTTCTAGAATCGGTGCATGAAAAATGATATCCGAACATGGAGCTTAGGGGAGCCGCGGTTTTTCCGCGTATCTTCCGATTCACTCCACAGCTTCAGCACTATTGTCAGCTAAGTCCATCTTCTGTGAAGCCCTCCCTGGTTTCTAGAGTGAATCATTCCTCCTTTTCATGCTCTTAGCACATTCCAACGTTATCAAATGATAGTGCGCTGGGGTTGTTTCTTGATGCATCTCGGTTCTTCCAGGAAGCGTGAATGACTGTGGGACTCCTATGGGGAGTTTATCGGCCTCCTGCGGGGCCCGGCGAACCGTCCCAGCCCCAGAACGACTCGCAGAGCTTGCCTGGTACATGGTGCTCAACAAGTGGCCAACTCTAATGTTAACACTTGAGCTCTTTAACCTACACCGTTAAGAAAAAGAAACAAGAAACACGGCAGAGAGAACACACAGCTATCCCTCCGTGTCTGCAGGGAATTGATTCCAGAACCCCTCTCAGGCACCAAAGTCTAGGATACTCAAGTCCTCGATATAAAACGGTGCAATACGTGCATATGACCTAGACACACCCTCCTGTATACTTTAAATTATCTCTGGATTACTTATAATGCCTAATATAATGGAAATGCGATGCAAATAGCTATTATGCTGTGTTGGTTTTTCACCTGTATTTTTATTGTTGTACCATTATTATTTTTCCCCTGAATATTTTTGATCTGCTGTTGGTTGAAGCTGAGAGGTGAAACCTGCCGATACGAAGAGCTGACCGTATTGCAAAACACATATAGGATAAAGGTCTTGTATCAGAGTATATAAAGAACTCTCAAAACTCAGTAACAAGAAAAAAACTCCTCAGTTTAAAAAAAATGAACAGAAGATTTAAACAGATACTGCAGCAAAGTCGACATACAGGTAACAAATAAGGACCAGGTGTTCACCATCATTAATCTTTAGGGATATATACATTAAACTACCATGAAACATCACGACACCTATTAGATCAGCTAACATCTATAAAAACCTGACAATACTAAGTGCTGGCCAGGATTCGGAACAACAGAAATTCATATGCCACTGGTGGAAATAAACTAGTATAGCCATTTGGAAAATAGTTTGACAGTTTCTTAGGTAGTTAAACATATATTTACCACACAACCTAGCAATGCCCCTCTTAGAATATATGGAACCTTGTTCACACAAAATCCTGAATGCAAATGTTTTCAGTGGCTATATTCATAGTTGCGCCAAACTGGAGACAACTCAAAACATCCTTCAACTGGTCAATTAATAAACTGTTACAGCACTTTGGGAGGTTGGGGCAGGAGGATCACTTGAGGCCAGGAGTTCAAGACCAGCCTGGGCAACACAGGGGAACACCATCTCTACAAAAAATAAAAAAGTTGGCTGGCTGCAGTGGCACATGGCTGTTGTTCCAGCTGCTCAGGAGGCCGAGGTGGAAGGATTGCGTAAGACTGGGAGTGGAGTTCAAGGCTATAGTGAGCCACGATTGTGCCACTGTACTCCAGCCTGGGCAAGAAAGGGAGACCCTGTCTCAAAAACAAAACAAAACAAAACCAAAAACAAACCAAAAAAACCTGGTGTAGCCCTGCAATAGAACACTACTCAGTGATAAAAAGAAAATAACTCTTAATATACGCAACACAATGAATTAATCTCAATGCAGTTTTCTAAGTGAAAGAAGCCAGGCCCAAATATATATATTTCCATTTATATGACATTCTGGAAAAAGCAAAATTATAGGGGACAGGAAAAAAAGCCAGTGTTTGCGGAGGATGAGGGGAGGAGCTGACGCTGAAAGGGGAGAGGACGTTTCTCTGGGTATTGGACTTGTTCTCTGTCTTGATGGTGGTGCGGATTACGAGACTGCGGCTGTTTCTCAAAACTCTCAGAACAGCACATTTTTGTTTTTTCCAAAGGGTGGGTTTTACTCTATGTAACTATAGCTCAATAATACTAACTTTTGAAACAGTGCTCTAACATGAGTTTAGGGGGTCTCTGCAATGGGCGAAGCAGGTGCTTCTTTCCCCGGGCCTTGCAGGAGGGATGGCAGCGCTCCAGTGGATGCCTGAGCATAGTGGTGGAAGCCTCGCCTCTGCCCTGGGGCCCAAGACCTGCTCACATAAAAATAGCAGCTGAAGTCCCTCTCCCTCTGGCCCAAAGGTCATCTCCTGAAGGTGACAGAATGGAGCCACTACCAGGGGGCGGGGCAGGGCGAGGGGGAAGGAGTGAGGTCTCAGAGGCTCAGGGAGCCCTGGAGCTGGGCAGCGGGTCTGGCACTCAGACACCTCCTCCACTCCTGCGGACAGCTGTGCGCAGACAGCCTGTGCCCCGCCTTCCCCTGCTGCTGAGAAAAAGAGAGGGGCAGGAGGGAGCTGAAAGGTTAGGCCGGGGCAGGGAAGGAGACCCCACCCTCCTCTGTGAGGCCCTGGCTGGAGGCTCATCTGTCCTCCTCACCTTCCACTTGGCTGTCACCCAGCGCTCCCGAGGACAGGGCCCTCTGGCACCTGCACGTCCTTGAAAGATGTGAACAGGTCAATGAGCCTTCTCTACAGGGGCTCTTGGCACAGGTCCAAGCACACAGAAAGCCTGATGATGTCCTGCTGCCCAGGGGAGGCCTGAGACCCACAGCACAGCAGGCCCACGGCAGCCACAGGAGACCCAGGGCCCTCCAAGGGGGCACAAGGATTCCAGGGCGAGGCCTTCACCAGGCGGCTGCTCATCACAGAGAGGCGTTCACAGGCATGAACGTGCCTCACGCGTCCCTTCTCCAGTCCCATCGCCTCCTGGGGCTGTCAGGGGCCACACCAGGCCCACGAGAGGGCTCTTTGTAATGGCCACACCTTGGGAGCGTGCTTTATTTTTAGCTTTAAAAACTGTGTTTTAAAAAAATCTATATACTGAGTATAAAAATACTTATGAATATCCAAGAAGTATGTTAGTAAAACTTTCTAAAGGCTGCAGTCTCAATGTGTGGGTCCCTGCCAAGTCCTTATGTTGAATTCTCCCCTTGAGGTGATGGTGTTAGGAGGGCCTTGGGAGGTGATGAGAGGGAAGCCCCCACGCCCTTATAAGAGGGACCCCAGAGACCCCTGCTCCTTCTGCCATGTGAGATGCAGCCGGGAGGAGCCGAAGCGAGTCCTCAGCAGACACTGAATCCACTAGTACCTTGGTCTTGGACACCAGCCTCCAGAACTGTGAGAAAGAAATTTCTGTTTTTTTTTTTTTTTTTTTTTTTTTTTTTTTGTGAGATGGAGTTTTGCTCTGTCGCCCAGGCTGGAGTGCTGTGGCACCATCTCGGCTCACTGCAACTTCTGACCCCCAGGTTCAAGCAATTCTCCTGCCGCAGTCTCCTGAGGAGCTGGTATTATAGTCACTCACCACACCTGGCTAATTTTTTCTATTTTTTCAGTAGAGACAGGGTTTTACCATATTCGCCAGGCTGGTCTTGAACTCCCAATCTCAAGTGATCTGCTTGCCTCAACCTCCCAAAGTGTTGGGATTACAGGTGTGAGCCACTGTGCCCGGCCACAATTTCTGTTCTTTATAAGCCCCCCAGCCTGTGGTGTGGTTATGACAGCCTGAACAGAGGAAGACACCGAGTTAGCTAACTTGTTCATCCTAACAGTCCACTCTTTTTAAAAAATTTGTTTTTGATGTTGTTAAAATGCACGCAGCCTGAAATTGACCATCCTGACCATCTTTAAGTGCACAGTTGAGTGGCGTTAACCACATCACTGTACAGCCACCGCAGCCGCCTCCAGAACCTTTTCAGATTACAAAGCTGAAACTCTGTCCTCATAAACCAGAACTCCTTTCTCCCACCCCCAGTCCCTGGCAGCCATCTCCTACTCCCTGTCCTATGAATGTGGCCACTCTAGGGACCACGTGTGAGTAAAATCCTGCAGCATCTGTCCTTTCACAACTGCATTCTTTCCTTCAGCACAATGCCCTTGAGCTTCGTCCATGAAGCTCAGAACTGCCTTCCTTTTGAAGGCTGAATACTATTCCACCACATCTACACACAGCATGGAGGGCGTTCTCTGACAATTCCCTCCCGGCTTCGCCATCCCTTTGCTATTGCTCTGTTTTCTCCCAAGAGATCGCTGCCCTCCTGGATCTGTAGCTGCCCTCTCCTGCAGTGACAGCAACTGTGGTTGCTGCCAGCACAGCCCGGTGTCCCCATGTGCCCCCAATGCCAAGGGCCAGAGCAAGGAGTAAGGACATCTGATGCAGACACCGCACCCACACGTTTCCTGGGGATGCCCCAGTCCTTCTGGGTAAGAATCCATCAGCCTGGGCCCATGCGGTCCCTTCCTTCTGGGCCATGGTCACAGGACTCGGGTCAGCAGGCCTGGGCAGGGAGGGAGCCCAGGACAACACCAGACATTCCTGCCCTCCCACAGCCAAGTTTCCGACGCACTGCCGGAGGAGTCCTGCCAAGGGTAATGTGACATTTACATGATGCCTGGCGGGGCTGCCCGGTGACATAACAGGGGGGTTGGGGGTGTGTCCCTGGGCATGGAGCCTGCAGCCCAGCAGAGTCCGATGACTCTGTGTTGTGTAAATTAAAGCAACAGTCACCTGCTCTTCTAAGTCATGGCTCAAACCTGCTTCCTCTGACGTGACCACAAAATCACACTGCCTGTCATCTTGATCTCTGAGACTCTTGTCTTCCTTCTGAAGAAAGCTATCTGATAAACACCCATCTACTTCCTGCAGGGGGATAAGGTCAAATGCTCTCATGTGCATTCTTTTGAGAGAGTCCAGAGAGGATAAGCCCAGCTGGAAGCAGGCATTCGTGATGGCCTTGTGCACGCAGACATTCTCGCGTGGGCGCCCTGAGTGCTGGCATTCTGCAGGATGCTGTGCCGGGGGCTGGGAGAACACTGGTAGCACACACCACCTCTCAGCTGGCCTCTCAACTGATTTGGCAAGGACTTCAGAAACACACTCTAGCACTAACTAGAGCTGCTTGCTTATGAGCAGAGCCTCAGTTCAACCATCAGTGAAATGGACAAATCAAACATGAACTCTGGAAGGGGCCACGTCCCCTGGGCAGCAGGGTGGCATTGCTTCCAAGGTGTGCTTAAAGCTGGCTCTTGTCTTTCTGGTCTGAGCAGAAGCTGTAAGGAACTAATCCCACGTGGTGGTCTGAATTCTCCGTAGACAGGCGGAAACCACAGGCATTGCATCCTACAGACCTTAGCACAGCAAGAACGGGCTGGTGTTCATCCGGGAGGAGGAAGCAGACCCCACCCCGTGTTTACACCACACCAGCTCTTCAGGGGTCCGAGGGGGCGGGCCTGATCCGGCATAAGTTTTGCTGTTGCCAGCTAGAATCACCAGCACATCCCCGAAAGCCCAGTGGTTTAGCCTCTGATTGGTGCTTCTTCCCTAGTCCCCGCCAGGGCTGCCAGGAGCTCAGCCGGCCTTTGTTCTATTTCACCCCTACCAAATACCTCCTCCTCCTCCTTTCTTCTCCTTATTCTTTAAAATTCAGAGCATGATGCTGGCAAGCTTCAGCCGCAGCTCACAGCCCTTTCCAAGGAAAGCGTGGCATGCCCGGGGCCTTCTCACGGCCATCGCAAAGCCGCCTGGGCAGCTCCGGGTATCTGGTAGCATAGGGAGAGTATGGCGTTCCCCGGCGGGGCTCCGGGGCAGCGCGACACCCAGGACCTTGCTGTGGATGTGGCGAAGCGTCCGTGCTGGTGGCCTGGGGCAGGTGAGGGAGTGAGGCTTCTCAGGGGCAGAGCCAGGCTGTCTTCTGCAGGCCCAGGCCTGCCGGCGCCCCAGCCCTGACGCCTTCACCCTCTCCTTTGACTCAGAACAAGGACCTCTTTCCTTGCCTAAATATCCTCCATCTAAGAGGAAATCACCCCAGTTACAAGAGGTTTCAGGAAGCTCCCCTCAACCTTCTACCCACCATCATCCAAACTTCAAAAGCACAGTCTTGGATTTTAAACCCGTCTGAAAAGTAGGTTTCACATCCATGGGAAGGCGGGGTCAGGGCAAACCTCTCACTCCTTTCAAGTCAGATAAATATGATCACACTCGGGAGGAGAGGCCTGAAAAGGAGCAGCTGAAGGGAAACAGAGCGGGGAGCAGCCTGGAGTGTCCCCTCCGGCTGGGAGAGGCCCTGTGAGCTGGGAGCAGTGCCCTTGAGAGCAGAGCAGCTGGAAGGCCACTCCTTAGGATGGGGCGCTGCCACCTGCAGGCTCAAGGCCCTGTTCACTTGCTGCAGATTCCCTGAGAGTCAGGCAGAAAAAGTGGACCCTGTCCCCGGGGAGTGCGCAGGCCCAGGGAGAGGCAGGCGGGTGGTCAGTCTGGGTCCGTGGGATGGAGGCGCCTGGGATGCGGACAGGGTGTGTAGCCTGGGAGGGGCCCTGGGTGGGAGCGTCTCTGGGGAGAGAACACGGAGCTGGCTCCCTAAGGACATGTGAGAGCTGGTGGAGGAAGAGCAGCAGCCTGGGAGACAAGGGTGGTTCGAAAGGAGCTGCACACCCTGGGGAGTCAGAGCAGAACGACCACCAGCTGTGGCCCACCAGGCCCACTCTCGGGCTCCCGACAGGCAGGGAGCCGTGGTGGAACTTTGTCTAAGCACCAGGGAGTGCTGCAGGTGGGCACGATGGGTGCCCGGCAGGGGCACCATCACTCCCCAGGAGTGCAGGGGGTGGGCCGGGCCCAGGAGGCCTCCAAGGAGGCTCTGCCGCCACCTGGGGGACAGCAGGAGGAACCTGGACTCTGCGGGGCCTTGGAGCGGAAAGGACCCCCTGGACGCGAGGGTCACAGGAGAGGGGAAGCCCAGGAGCCCCTGGTTTCTGGCTTGGAGAGCTGGGTATGCAATGATGCCCAACCCTTATGGGGTCTGCATGTGCCAGGGTGCCTCCAACTCCACTGTGGGCGGGGACAGGTGGGCAAGGGTCTGACACAATCCCTTGGCTGTGGGGGGCACAGAGGGTGGGCATGCCCAGGACACAAGAGGTGCCCCGCTGGGTTCAACGAGGGGGCATGGACACAGGAAGGAGACAGGTGCCAGGACTAGACATCAGAGACTAGAAGATGCCACAAAACCCAAGCCTCTCTCCATCTTGCCTTTCAACCTCACGCACCCAGTGGTTCGAGGTTGCCAGGACAGAGAAGGACGGGTGTAACGGGTCAAGGTGAATCCAAGCTTGGAGGCGTGCAGGTACAGAGGCCTCTTGTGTGCTCCCCACAGCCACGGGTACGCAGGCGAGTGGGTGCATTCAAGAGACGCGGCAGCGGGAGGCACGTTTCGTGCTGCTTGCCTCTGCTAACCCCGGGAAGCAGACACTGTCGGCGCCGTTTCTGGTCTCAATTCTGAGCTCACCTGCAGCTGGGGGCAGTGCCCGTGGGCAGCGAGGCTTCCCAACCACCTCAACCCTGCCCGAGAGTTTCCTCTGGTGGCCAGGGGCTCCCTCAGGAAGAGAGCCACCAGCTTGGGGAACTAGGGGTTTGGTGCCCACAGGGCCACCTGTGCAGACGAATGCCCCTGGGGCACATTTAGCCAGAGCGTCACCAGGTCCTTGCGAGGCTCCAGCTGTCCCTGTGGGTCCCTCTGAGCCTCCCCCTGCTTTCCCCTTCACTGTCCCATTCCCCACTCCTCGCTTCGCTTCCTGGGATCATCGCTGGCATGGTTGGGGTGTTTTGTCCCCTCCGAATCTCATGTTGAAATGTGACCCCTGATGCTGAAGGCGGGCCTGGCAGGAGATGTCCGGGTCCTGCGGGTGAGTGTTGTGGCAGTGAGTGCCCGCTCTATGACTTCGCATGAGCTCTGGCTGTCTGAAGGCCTAGCACTTCCTCCCCGTCTCTTGTCCTCTTACCATGTGACACTCTAGCTCCCCCTCTGCCTTCAGCCATGACTGGAAACTTCCTGAGGCCTCACCAGGAGCAGATGTTAGCACCATGCTTCTCCAGCCTGCAGAATCGTGAGCTGAAATCAACCTCCTTTCTTCATAAATTACCCAGCCTCAGATATTCATAGCGACACAAACGGACCAACACGATCTCCCAAAGCAACTTCCTGACCCTTGTCACCAGCTCTGCCTTTGAGGAGATCCACATTACAGGCAGGAGAATGGTTGCAATGCACACCATCATCGCCCCCTTGCAGACCTATCCAGATGCAAGGACTTGGCCCTTTGGACTCCAAGCCACCCCGAGATGCAGCATAGAACCCTAGGAAAACCCAGCTCCGCAAGAAGGTCCTGGAATCAGGTCATATCTCGCCACAGTGTAAATGACTGACAGGCTCAAACGGTCCTTGGGAAAATTTCAGGAGAGGGAACAGGAAATGACCTGAAGTCTGCAGAGCTCTGCAAACTCTGGGGAGTGCCCCTCAATGCCCTGAGGGTGTCTGAGGCCACCCTTCCTTCTTTGACCTCTGTCCACATCCCTGCCTCAAGATGTGTCTCTTGACACCTGGGATGTAAGCTGTGAAAGCTCAATTGCACTGCAGTAGGACACTCGAGAAACCAAGCCAATAAGTCAGCGCTGCAGTGAGTAGAGTATTTCTGAAACTCTCCCTCTAAGGTTGCCTCCCTCCCCAGGGTGACGCTGCCTGCGGCTGGTGCCAGCAGATCTCAAGGAGATGCCGACCACTGGCTGATGCCTGTGTGGTGACAGTGCAGTGACATCTCAGCCCCCTGCTGAGAAACAGGCGCTACGGTGGCCCTGGCTGTGGATTCACTGGGGCTGAGATCATCTCAGCAACTTTATCGTGAAGGCCAGCAGAGAAGGCCCCGCCTTCCCGTTGGAGATGTTTATTTTTTTGATTAAGAAATGGCAAAGGGCCTTTCAGACTACTTTTGCTTTGAAATACATCAGTGAATCAATGAGACGAGAAGTATTTACTGGGTGCCAACAGTATAGGGAAGAACTGGAAGGGGGACATGCAGTGCCTGGGCTTGGGGTAACAGAACCCAGCCTAGGGGCCAGAAGGAAATGCACTGGCCATTGAGACAGGGCAGGAAGTATCTGATGGAGGACACCATCAATCCTTCGTGAATAAGTGAAAGCAGGACGAGGAGGCTGGGACACAGCAGACAAAGTGCTTAGGTCCTCAGAGGAGGCAGTGCGGAGGTTCCTGAAATAGGCCGGTCTGCCAGGCATGGTGGCTCACGCCTGTAATCCCAGCACTTTGGGAGGCCGAGGCGGGCAGATCACAAGGTCAGGAGTTCAAAACCAGTCTGGCCAATATGGTGAAACCTCATTTCTACTAAAAATACAAAATTAGCTGGGCATGGTGGCAGGTGCCTGTAATCCCAGCTACTGGGGAGGCTGAGGCAGGAGAATCACTTGGATCCGGGAGGCAGAGGTTGCAGTGAGATTGTGCCATTGCATTGTAGCCTGGGCGACAAGAGCAAAATTCCGACAAGGAAGGGAGGGAGGGACGGAGGGAGGGATGGAGGGAGGGAAGGAGGGACGGAGGGAAGGAGGGAGGAACGGAGGAAGGAAGGGAGGAAGGAAGGGAGGGAGGGACGGAGGGAGGGAGGGAGGAGGGAGGAAGGATGGAAGGAAGGAAGGAAGGAGAAATAGGCTGGTCTTTAAGGGGGCCTGGGACTAAGATAAACTGGAGGATGTAGGGGAGTGAGAAGGGAGTAAAGGGGCAGTGGTCTGCTGCTACAGGTGGCCACAGTTGAGTGCCCCCAAATTGCAGAAACAGGCTCCATAGGAGATGTCTGTACCTGCCAACGTTTTGCTGCATACAAGATTAATGAAATAGTACCATTGAAACCTGGCGACGCAGTTCTCGGCAATGTGTCTTGTTATTTCACAGGAAACCGGTCTTTGAATAAGTCACTGCATCATTGCAAAATGAAGTTTCCTCCCCAACAAGGGAAATACGAGGTGACATTTCGCAGCTCAGCTCCTTCTGCAGCACGCCAGCGTTTTATTCCATGTATGCTGGGCTGTGTTCTGGGCGCTGGGGACAGTGAGCACGGCAGCTAAGAGTCCAGCCTTCATGGAGCTTGGGCTTGTGGACTCTGGCTCCTTGGAGGACGGTCTGAGGACCAGCAGCCTGTTGTTAGACACTCAGACCCCCAGGCCCTCACCCCAGACCTATAGAACCTGAATCTGCCATTTGACACGACCCTTCAGGGACTGACAGACACGTCAGCATGAGAAACGCAGCTCTAGGCCAGGGGCTCCGAATGTTAGCAAGAATCGGGACCACCTTGTAAACACGGGCTTGGTAATTGGTGGATTTCTGGGCCCCATCCCCAGAGATTCAGATTTGGGAACTGGGATGGAGGTCCAGGAATTTGCTTTTCTGACGGGGTTCCAGGTAATGCCATGCGTGCCAGTCTGGGACTGCACCCTGAGAGCCACCTGCTGTACACAATCATTTGAGTTCTGGGTGAAGACGGGCTATCTTGGTCACACATCCCAGGCCTCCAGAGAAGCCTGATGGCAACTTCCAGGCATCCCCTGTGTGACCAGGCCATGGTTCCCTCGGCTTCCCACCTGCAGCCCCTCCACGCAGGAGGAGCCCAGCTTTGTGCCAACCCCCAAATAATCCTTGGTGCTTGGCCTGTCTATTTAGAGGCCAAACATCCATGCAGAACCCATCCAGCATGCCCGGGAAATTCGAGCAGGGCTCACACAGGATGCCCCTGGCGTTTCTGCGCAGGTGAGGCCACAGAGCGTTATCCAGCCTTGATGTGCCAACTGAGTCATGCAAAGCGCCCAGCAGATGCCTGTCCCCTCCTCCCCAGCCGTCAGGCGTCAGAGCCCACCCCTTCCACCTCCCACTCCTCAGGGGCTGCCGCCCAGGGAGGCCCCATTGCAGCAGGCACCTGACACTGACCTGGGGCCCAAGTCACTCAGCCAGGGGAGGGTCTGAACAGAACACAAAATTAGCCACATTCTCCCTCCACAGCCTCTAGCTGTGCTGTCCACGAGGCAGCCACTGGCCTCAGATAGCTATTTATTTTTAAAATTAAAGTTCAGCTCCTTAGTTGCTGTTATGGGTTGAAATGTGTCTCCCCTGCAAAATATACACTGAAATCCTCATCCTGGTCCCTGTGCATGTGACCTTATTTAGACATAGGGTCATTGCAGATATAATCAAGTTGAGATGAGGTCATACCAGGGTGGGCCCTCATCTAGTGGCCGGCCTCCTTATAAGAAGGAGGAAATGTGGACACAGACGCACAGGGAGATGGAAGCTGAGATTGGAGTGGTGCATCTTTAAGCCAAAGAACATGCATGAAGCTGGAAAGCGTCATTCTCAGCAAACTGACACAACAACAGAAAACCAAACACCACATGTTCTCACTCATAAGTGGGTGTTGAACAATGAGAACACATGGAGACAGGGAGGGGAACATCACACACCAGGGCCTGTCAGTGGGTGGAGGACTAGGGGGGAGACAGCAGGGGGTGGGGGAATAGGGGAGGGCTAGCAGTAGGAGAAATACCTAATGTAGATGACGGTTTGATGGATGCAGCAAACTACCATGGCACGTGTATATCTATGTAACAAACCTGCACCTTCTGCACATGTATTCCAGAACTTAAAGTATCATTTAAAAAAACCCAAAAAACTGTAGTTGTACCAGAGGTGCCATATTGTTATTTAAAAAAAAAAAAGAAGAATAAGGATTGCCGGAACGGCCAGAGGCCAGGAGACGGAGGCGGGGCGGGGCCAGCAGGTTCTCCTCCGGGGCCTGCAGTAGGAACTAACCTTCCCACACCTTGACCGTAGCCTTCTGGCCTGCAGAACTGACAGGATCCGTTTCTGCTGTTGGAAGCCACCAGTGTGTGGCGCTCTGCTGCGTGCGGTCAGCCTGGGTGTGAACGCAGCTGCTCTGTCTGCATTTCCAGTGCTCAATAGCCAGATGTGGCTGGCGGCTGCCAAGGTGGACAGCACAGTCCAGAACACCTTCCTGTGTAGGGAACTTGATTGGAGGGTGTGTTCTGCAGAATGCTTTCTAAGACGGAAGTAAAGGCTAAAAGTTTAATTTTCAGAAAAAGTTGCTGGGGTAGCCCAGTCGCACCTTCCACATCCTGTATGTCCCTAGTGCCAGTCCTCTGAGAGAGAGAGAGAGAGGAGGCCTCGTCATCGAAGGGACATCAGCAGGCACATACTGACTCTCCTCCCCGACATGAGAAAACCACCTAGACATTCAGGCCCGAGCCGACAGCAGACAGGCGGGGATGCGGGCCCACCCTGATCCAGAGAGTCCCACCCACAGAGGGAGCCCCACAGCGGTCTTGCCAGGTCCCTGCCCGCCTGCCTGCCTGCCTTCCCCTCTGTGCAGGCCCATCTCCTCTCCCCATCTGCCAGGAAGCCTGTCAGGGCCCTGTGGGGTCTGTTCTGTGCACAGACAAATGCAACTTTGAGGTTTCACATTCACTGGCTGGTAATATACTCCTTAGGATGGAGGCAGCCATACAGTCCCAAGAATCCCAAGTTAAAACACTCTCAGGCAAAGGCACCAAGTCACAGCATTGGATAACAAGACTCTAGCATGAATTAAGGATCAGAGTGAAGGCCAGGGGCCACACACAGCCCCTAGGATAGCAAAGTTTTGGCTGAGAGGATGAGGTGATGGAAGGAGGGAAGGACCAGAACCCACAGGTCTCCTGGGAAGGGCCCAAGTTCAGGATGGTAGGTCCCAAATGCCAGAAGCTGGGGGTGACACCACCCACCTTCCAGTTCAGAGAACTGGAACAAGTAAAGAGAATGTCAAACTGCCAAGGGCACAGTTTTGCCTCCTCTGAGCATCCGTCCACATCCTCGCCTCTGCTCCTCTCTCCAGGAACCCAGTGTCTATGCTTGGCTCTCTCACCTGCCTGTCCAGAGAGAAAAGGGAACACCTGGCAGAAGACACTGCTGCCAGCCCTTCTAGCCTCTCACATTGCCTGCTGCTCAAACATCTCGTCTTTCTTCAAAGCTGTGACGCCTTCTTTGACTCACTCATTGGTGCGTGCCAGAGGCAAAGGGGCAAAGAGAGAAAGTACACCTTCTCCGTCACAATGGATGATGCCCTGCAAAGGACTGCAGCTGCTCTAAGAAAGAAAATCTGTTTTCAGAGCTCCTCCAGCTGCTTTTCAGTGTGTCTTCAGCTTATTTTGCCAATGAGCAAATACACTGGTGTTTCCCCTGCAGCGTCTTCTAGCAGCGATTCTGCTCTCCGCTGTGGCCGGAGAGCTGGAGGGCTCCGTTACGCCCCTCAGTTGTCTTAGCCATGAAACCAACTCAAGGAACTTCTCCCACATCATCTGACCACTCGGGCTTTAAAAAATGTTTTACTGGGGCCGGGCGCAGTGACACACGTCTGTAATCACCAAGGTCAGGAGTTCACGACCAGCCTGACTAACATGGTGAAACCCCATCTCTACTAAATACAAAAGAATTAGCTGGGCATGGTGGCACATGTCTGTAATCTGAGCTACTTGAGAGGCTGAGACAGGAGAATCTCTTGTACCTGGGAGGTGGAGGTAGTAGTGAACCAAGACCTCGCCACTGCACGACAGCCTGGGCAACAAGAGCAAAACTCTGTCTCAAAAAAAATAAAAAAGTTTTATTGGAGCATAATATAGAAAAGTGCACACATTAAGAGTGTGTAACTCAACAAATGTGCACACAGTTTATACATCCATGTAACCAGCACCCAGAGAAGGATGTATAAACTGTATATTACTACCCACACCACAGCCCCTTCAATCTCCCTGCCAGGTACCACCTGGCTCCTCAGATCATCATCATAATTCTTTTTCTATTTAAAAAAACTTGTTTGTGGGTACATAGTAGGTGTATATATTTATAGGGTACATGAGCTGTTTTGCAACAGGCATGAAATATGAAATAAGCTCGTCCTGGGGAATCCATCCCCTCAAGCATTTATCCTTTGAGTTACAAACAATCCAATTACACTTTTTAAGTTCTTTTAAAATATACAATTACGTTAGTATTGACTCTGGTCACCCTATTGTGCTATCAAATAGTAGGCCTTATTCATTCTTTCTAACTAATCGTCATGATTCTAACGTCATACGTTTTGCCTGGCTGTGGATTTTGTGTACCCGGAGCTGCACGTTTCATATTCCTTTGCTTCAGGCTGTCTCGCTCAGGGTTGGTTGTGAGATGCAGCCACACCTCTGCATGCGGCTGCAGACTGTTATTCACATTGCCGCACGATATTCCCTGACGCAAACTGACCATGTGTTTATCATTTCTACGCTGATCGGCATCTAGGGAGCGTCCACTTTGGGGCTATTAGAAATGATGCCGTATGAACAGTCTATACATGTGTTCCCCAAGATTGCTGCTTGCTTTTAGTGGATGTATTTATTTAGCACAGAAGACATTCTGGAGAGATGCGGAGAGGGAAGAGGCCTAAGTGTGAGCATCTGCGGACTATCTGCAGTGTGCTGCGCCTGCATAGCTACCGTAACGCACACAGCATCTACTGGGTGGGAGTTGACAACTCTCTGCTTCCAGGGTGCCACGGCCTGGAGAAAGAGTATTTTCTAGGGAGGCACAGGGAGAGCAAGGCTGCTCAGCGGTGCACCAGGTTTGAACCCAAGTGTAACCACCACGAGGCCTGTGATTTCGTAGACAGAGGATGTCCCCAAGATGTTAGTGCTTAAAAGTCCTGCCCTCGGTAGCCTCAGCAACAGAAAAAAAGAGCCATGAATGAAGTGAAGTTTCTTTGATGCGTCAGATACTATCTTCTATAGGAGGCACCACTGAAATGACCAGCCCAATGCTGAACACATTTTTGACGATTAGCAGGTTAATGAGAATTTTTCACCTTCTGATAAAATGTAAATGCAATCCAGTTACACTTCCGGCTGCTCTGAACAGAGACCCTGGCTTCTAAAATGTATGGGATAAAACATTCAGGTTATCCAGCTGCTTTGGAAACCCCTGTGGTCTCAGAGCTGGCTGAGAACATCAGGCTGCCTTTTCATTCCTACTGATAAGCCCACTTCCTCTCACGCAACACCAAGGAGACAAGGGATTATGGTGTTTTTCCCCCTCTTTTCTCAATCTGGTTGTAAAACACGCACACCGATGTACAAGAATTGGAAGTTAATCCAGCCGGAAAAGTTGGCTGGCGAGCGCTAGGTCCAAGAAGGATCACCCGCTGTGCTGAACACACAGCCCACATCTGGCCACAAGCATCTGTCTATCACGCACAGCTGGGTGAGGGGATGGCCGACTGTCTGTGACAGACACTCCTTAGGGAGACAGACAGGGGAGGGCTACGTCTTTTCAGAGAGAAAGAGACGTGAGAGGTAAGCACATTTTCCCCAAGTTTCCATAAAGAAAACAATTCTATTTGTCTAAGATCAGCTCGCTAAGATCATCTTGGACAATCTTGGACAAACAGATTTTAGAGCTAACGTCTACAATTCAAATTAATTTCAAATTGATTTCAGTCTTCCTGCTTAACTCTCCAGACTCTGGGGTCCCCTCCTAGAACAAGAGCCTTGACTCCTCCTCACACTGCCCTCTGCAGGTGGTGGCACTGCCTTGCAGAAGTCTCCTGGACAGGGCCAGCCCTCCAGTGGCCCTTCTTAGCCAACACCGTCTCAACCGGTTCATTTTATTTGACATTCCTACACGTGTTTTATGATTTCACACCCCCTCAACCTCTGCACCTGCAACTCCCAAGTTCACTGTTGTTGAGGATAGAATTTCAAGCCTGGAGCTTGGGTCCTTCGAGTCCTGCTCGTCGGGGTTAAGATGAAATGACAGGTATGTGAAACCACGCTGTACTCTGCAAAGTATGTTGAAAATCCTTCCTGGAGTAAAAGGTTAGATACCAGCTACTAACTGTGACTCAGCACAGCAGCCCTGAAGCACAGAGACCATGGACATGCCCAAGGCCACGCAGCTGGCGGCCGTCAGAGCTCCAGCCAAGCCTTGAAGTCTGGCTGCAGAGTCTAGGCTCCCGACTGCTGTCTCCTCCTGCCTCTTTGCCCTGTGGCACCAAAGGAGAAATTAATCTTTCCTCATAGGTGGTGATGACTAGTTGCAATCAAGGCTGCAGAGAGACCCGCTCATAGCCTGGGACCAGGAGGTCAGGCTCCTGCCTCGCCCTGCCTTTAAACCAGTAAGATTCTCTAAGACATCCAACTGCACTCATCTCCCGGATCATGAAACAAGGGTCCCGAAAGGGTCAGGACTGTCTTGCCACCTGGGACAGCACCTTGCTGTAAACTTTAAGTCCCAGGAAGACACGGAGATCTCCTACCACCATGGGGCTTGCAGGAGACCAGCAACCAGCATCCTGACCAGCCTCCTGCTTCGAGCAGGCGTGCACTGGAAATGCAAATGATGGTTTATATAGAATTTCAAGCTGAAATCTTCTGACTTTCTTCCAAAAAATGTATTCAAAGGAAAGATGCAAAGCCATTTTGGCTGTCTCCCAGACTAGGCGTTAGCTGTGGCAGTAACAGCAGCTTCAGCGAACGCTCAACACAGGCTGTGCCGAGAACATGTTCCAGCAATGGCTTCTGCTTTCTCGAACCTGAGCCGGAGGCCATGGTGGTTCCCCACGCATCTCAGTCCGGCTGCAGCCACCTGGCCTGACCAGGGAATAGATGGAACAGGGCACTTGAATACACACCCTAAAGGCATCTACCATGAAGGAAGATGGTGCCTCTGGCCCAGCCCTGTGTCAGCCTCAAAGGTTTGGACCCGCCTCCAGTCACACAGAGAAGGCTTTCCCGCTCATCTGCACCCTGGGGGCCCCGGCCTTACTGAGCTCTGCACTGTCTCAGTTTCACAAGAAGACACTCACAGGGGACCACAAGTCCTCAGGACATTTAGCACCTGCTCAGAGGACAAGTTCAGGCACCTGGATTGCAACTGGGCCATGTCACGAAAGCCAGTCCTCCTCCCTCCCATGCTGCCCAAAGTTGAGGTGCCATTGTCCAGGATGGATGGCAGCCTGGCGGCATGAGAATGAAGGGCAGTGTCCCACTCATTCAGCAGGTGAGCGGGGGACCCCCATAAGGCAAGTCCCTGATAGGGCGGTCCCCAGAATGGAGTGTGGAGCAGGCTAGCTGAGATGTGGCTGCAAATTCCCAGCAGGTCCCACCTACTAAACAGTGGTGGGAGAAGCCGCTATATAATGACCAGTCAGTGACATTCCTAGAAATGCTGCTTCCCATCCTTGAGCCTGCATTTCAGTTTCCAGTGCTCTCCGAAGCTCGGGAGGGTCACACAGTTGACTCTGGGGGAGAGGAATGGGAATTTGAAGGCCAGAGGCTCTCTGGCCCACACCTGTCACCCGCTCTCCTCTCCAGTGGGGGGCTCCCGAAGATGATTCAGTTCTCCAAGCTAAGTGTAGCCATCTGATGTCACCATCTCATCCCTGGAAGGGGCCCTGAGGGAGGGATGAGCCCTTGCCACCCCTGCAGGGGCAAACAAAGGACACAAAAAGAATTGAGTGGCTGGCCGAGAACCTAGTTCAACCCGCAGCCAGGGAGCTGGGCCTGCGTCAGCAGAGAGCTCCAAATAGCCACAGAGCCTGTGATGTGGCCACCTCCTCCTCAGGGCCACCGAGGCCAAAGAAAGCCCAGGCGCAAGCCAGTACCAGCCCCAAGGCAGGAAAGCCCAACAGCAAACGCGGACATTTACTCAGAGAACTCTCGGCCCAGCCCAGATGGGGTGGGGGAGGACGTGCAGAGAAAATGCTCAGACCACCCAACTGCAAAGGCCCCTGGACATGACCCGTGGGTGTGAATTGGCCCCCGCCATCCACAGGGGGGACGCTGTCCCTGTAGAAAGCTGGGGAAATGGAAGTAGGAAGAGATGAAGGGACTTGAACCCAGGCTCATTAGGCTGAGCTGAACTTGAATACAGGCTTGTCAGGCTCCAAACCTCAAACTGCTTCTCCCTCAAACTCTCTTGCAGCCAGTTCTGTGAAGGGCTGTGAGAGGGAATGTGATGAATCTTACCATCTTTTCTTTTTCGGTTTACTCAGAGAGGCCGCATGAGTGAACTAGGGACTCTAATAACTCCTGGTGTCAGGCCTTGCCCTCAGAACGACTCCAGTGGGGCACTGTGTGGTCCCTCAAGCCCCCATGCCCACCTGGCGCCCGCCAGCCAACAAAGAGCATAGAAGCAATGAAAAATAAAAATGGTAAATGTACCCAGTATCTTCTAGGCAGCATAAACACTGTTTCCACACTACAGCCTTTTCTGACTAGCAAAGGAATGTGCTTGTAACAACGGATTTTCAGGCACCCATCCAGCCAGGTAAAGGGAATTTGGGGCCAGAGGGTCCTCACGGTGCACCTGCAGGGGCCGGCGAGTGAGGATACACTGTCCACATGGAGGGTTTTCCTCTCTCACCCCGTTAGCCACGTCATGTGGGCAGTGGATGATGAAGGTAAAGTGTCCAGCAATTCACAAGGAACCTGAGCACAGCAAAGTCACCAGGTAAATGCAGCAGCTGGCAGCAGCCTCTCTGGAGCGTCCTTGGTGATGGAGGGTTTTAAGTTCCATGTGAGCTAATGGCCTGGTGCCACCACCTGACACTATACGCCAGTGCAGGCTCGGCTCAAGGCACCCATGGACAGAGCCGAAAGGAAGCCACCAGAGCACACCACTGTTCCTGTCAGAGCCAGCAGATCAGCTACCCAGTCCTGTGAGAACATCAGAGGCAGAAGGCTGGAAACCACGACAATGTGTGACACTGTGTGGTGGGTGGTGATCCTGTGTGACACTGCGACATTGCATGACATTGAGTGACATGTGTGACATTGAGTGATGTGTGTGACATTTTATGATGGTATGTTATATTGTGACAATGAACATGAACTCTATGACATTGAATGTTACCATGACACTGAATGATGTATAAACTGAATGACATTGTGTGACAGTGATGTGACACTGACATTGTGTGACATTGATTTGTGACAGTGTGTGACACTGTGTGACCCTGAGTGATGTATGATACTGTATTACATTGAGTGACACTGTGACACTGAATGGTGTGGGATATTAAATGACACTGTGTGAGTGGCACAGACATGCAATGTGTGGCATTGATATATGATACTATATGACAGTGACATTGAGTGATGTGATATTGAATGCTGTTTGTGACAGTGTGTGACACTTGGTGATGTTGAGTGATATGGCAATGAGTGATATGTGTGTGACATTCTGTGACATCATGTGACTGTGACATGAGATTGACATTGAGTGATCTGTGTGACACTGTGACATTGAGTGATGTTGATGTGTGACATTCTGTGATACTGAGTGACAGGTGACATTGACGTGATGCTGAATGACGTGTGACACTGAGTAACATATGACACTCACAGTGATGTGATGTATGTGACATTGAATGACGGGTGACATGTGACACATGCATAATATTGAGTCACACTGACATGTGGCATTGTGTGACACTAAGTGAAGTGTATGACATTGTGATATTGGATGTTTCTTACACTGGGACACTGGGTGATGTTAAGTGATGTGCATGACATTGACACTTAGTGATGTGTGATGCTGTGTGAGTGATGTGTAACACTGAGTGACAGTGACGTGTGACTGAGTGACTGATGTGACGGTGACACTGAGTGACATGTGATATTGTGTGACACTGAGTGCCTGAGGGACTCAATAGCCACTTCGTCTTCCAGGAGAGCTTTCAGGAGGAAAAGCCTTCACAGTAGAGCTCCTCAGAGCACTCTCCAGTCCAGCAGGGTGACCAGAGCCCAGTGAATAGAAACTGCACTGGTGTCTTTGGCTCAGTTCCCAGTTGAAGCAGCCACCTCAGCAGAAGGGCCGGCCTTTGGGCATCACCTCTTTCCCGAGCCGAGGCTCAAACGCGCCAGTGGAGAGATGGCAGCGGCAGGAGGGCACTCGGGAGGCCCCTCTCACTTCAGGATGGGAACCAGAACTCTGAGTCCTGGCCTTTCTGCCGCCTGTGCCCGCCCAGCCTGTCTCCGTCTCAGTGCATGGCACCCCCGCCCCCGGCTGCCCAAGGCTTCACTCTCACCCCTGCCCCAAGGCAGCACACCACGTGGTCACCCACCAGTGTCCCCACCACAGCAGACTCCCCTCCCCTCTGCTCCTCTGCAATCCATTCTCTCCACGCTGAGGCCACATGAGCCTTCATGGGAAGAGAAGACCCCATCACTCCTCTGCCCAAAGCTCGGCGGTGACCCATCACACTCAGAGGAAGTCTCAAGGGGCACCCCGTCAGGGCCTGTGCACGTGCTGTTCTCCCCTCCCCAGAACTCCCACCCTCTTCCTGCTCCTGCATCTCTCCAGGGCCCAGCCGCCACAGTGAGGCCTCCCTAAGCACACCATCTAAGAGGGCACCGCTCACACCCCCCTAGTTGCCACACCCTCATTCGGCTTCGTTCTTCTCTGTTCACTTGTCACTACCCGCCCAGATACACATGTGCAGATGTCATGACATCTAACACACTCTGCCTGCCCCCACAAGCAAATAGGCTCCACGAAGCCAGGGACTTTGTTCTGTGTACCTCTGTGTCAGCAGTGTCTATAATATTGCTTGGCACAGAGCACTCATAGTGGTAGGCAGTGCCGCTCATAGTGGTAGGCAGTGGTAGACTGCCAGCAGTGCTGGGCCCAGAGTACTAACAGTGCTAGACTTACAGCACTAACAGTGCCGATTTAGTAAAAACAGTAATAGGAATAATAGTACCAGTGATTACTAAGCATTTTAGTGTACACACTTCAGAAAATCGAGTTAATATTCAAATCGCTTAATATATTTCAACACTTTAAATCTACTGCTTCCTTTAATCCCTCACCACCTAGGAGGACGGCAGTATGATCTCCATTTTATGGATGATGAAGCCGAGGGACACGAACGTTAAGCAACCTGTAGACACTTATCAAATGTGTGTTGAAAGAAAGTGGAAGAGAACAGGCTGTCCATCACTAAGGGTTTAAAGCACTTGTCAGGGTCACTGTGCGAAGATTAAACTCGGATGCGGGTTGCTGAGAGCTGCTGGCCTGTCTCAACTCAGAGGCAAGTTCTACAATCTAGAAATCTCTGGACCCCAGGACTCTTCCTAGCCACAGCCTGGTGCCAACTCTAGACATGGGGATGCAGGCCCAGTGTTGGTGACCTGCCACTGACTGGGTTTGTCACCATCACCCAGAAGCCACCCTCCTATGGGTTTCCCAGGCTCCCCCCAGGTGGCTGGGCTGTGTCTCAGGTGACGGAGGGGTGTGACTGCCCGGAGGCAGTGGTGGCAGAACATCAGGTGCCACCAGAGACTCTACACCTTCCTCCGCAGCATACGCACCACGTGGTGTAACATGACCGGGTGGCTCCGCATGGCTCCCACCCTCACGTGCCCTCCTGGCACCCAGCCTTCGCCCAACACTCTGAGAGCTCTGGGGAACGTGAACAATGTGACGGGCTCAGGCTCACTCTCCCGGGAGGAAAGCTCTGCTGGCTCAGCAGGAAGGGCCCGGCACCAAAGCCTGGACATGCCGTGTGGCCTGGAGTGAGAATCAGATGGGGTGGACTGCGGGAGAGGACATTCCTTCCTCCACTCCCTGGCAGTCACTCTACACTCGGGCCCCACGTGGCTGCAAATGGTCACCACAGGGACAGCCCTGCAGGGGCCTTGCTCCGGCCCCCTGGGAAAGTGAAAGTCCCCTTCCTCCACTGATGTCACAAAACAAACCTGCTCTTGTTGGCCCTGCTGAGCTGACACCTGACCAGAGCCGAGCCCAGGGATGGGAGGTGCCGCTGGCCTGACCTAGGACATCAGCTCCTGGGCTGCAGGAGGGAGAGACCCAGGCACAGTCAGGCTCCTGTTACCAAAAAAGGGTGTGCATGCAGAGTAACCAAAATGCGCGTGCCCTACGCTGACGCTCAGCTACCCGAGGCCACGCTGTGCGGACAGAGGGCGTTGAACGCACCATGATCCTTTCCTGCCTCCTTCTCTGTCTTTCCTGGGAGAGGTTCTGAGGCCTCGTAGAGATTAACACAAAGCCTGATGCTTCAGAGGGGAACATGCTCCAGTCATGCAAATTCACTCTGTTTTCCATCACTCATTTGGGTGCAAGGTATTTTCAGCACTTTCCCAGCATGCAAAGCCAAGACAGGATTGTCATGGAGAGCCCTGTGTGCTTGGAAAGTGCCAAGAGCGGAGGGGCGTGAGCCGGTTTGGGGCGTTCCCTCTGCTTCCCTACAAATACCCAGTGGACGGCCCTTGCTTGGAGCTGAAGCAGTTTACCATTTCTTGGGGATGGCACTGTCAAATCGTGGCCGACTGATGGGAAATGGTGAACACCAAGAAGGGAGACGCAAGGCCAGAACCTCCAGAAGGACAGGGTGTCATGGAAGAAGGAATTCTGAGCCCGACATCATAGAAAGTGGACATGCAGTTTGCAGATCTAATTCCCTCACACGGTCTTCTGGTAATGGCAAGAATTATGGACTTTGTTTTCTTTCGCTCTGATACCTTTCCCCCAACAAAAGCAGACTCTTGTTTAATTCTGATGTTGTAGGAACACCATAGCTTGCAAGCCAGGCTGTGAGTCAGCAGTTTTTAAAAAGGATATGGTACCACAGCTCACACATATATGTAATGCACTATTTTCTTTTTTTACTTTTTTAGTATGGAAAAATTTAAACACATACATAAAAGTAGACAGAACAGAATAATGAGCTCCGTTTTTCTAGCATGCCATTTCAACAACTATTAACTCATGAGGACAGTGTTTCTTTTTGCTTCAAAATTTTTTGTGTTTTTTGAGACGAAGTCTCACTCTGCTGCCCAGGCTGGAGTGCAGTGGTGCGATCACAGCTCACTACAACCTCAGGAGGCTTGAGTGAACCTCCCGCCTCAGCTTCCTAGGTAGCTCGGATTACAGGTACATGCCACTACACACAGTTAAGTTTTAAATTGTTTGTAAAGAAGGGGTCTATGTTGCCCAGGCTGGCCTTGAACTTCTGGCCTGAAGTGATCTTCCCACCTTGGCCTCCCAAAGTGCTAGGATTCCGGGCATGAGCCACCGTGCCCGGCCCCCCGTGTTTAAGTGTAACTACCATGATGCATGCATCAAAATCACTTACGAGCCTTATGAAAAATGCAAATTCCTGGATCCCACACCAGATCAAACATGTCACAATTTGGGAGTTCAGGTCCAAGAATTGCCACCTTCCCCCAAAGGATTCTCACACAGTCAAGTGTTGTGCGGGGGGTGTCCCAGTAGGGGTTAGATAACTCAGGCTGGGGTCCCTGCCCTACCACTTACTAGCTGGGTAGCTGAACAGGTGTCTCCATTGGAATTCGGGCTTTACAGGGTGGTCGTGGGAATAAACAAGATCTCATGAGAAGGGCGCCTAGCCCGGAGTCAGCACTCACTAAACACCCTACGCAATTATCGACTTAACTTACGTTTGACTTCTAAGCCTTGAGGAAAGTGTGTGCCACGGTGGAGAGGTGGGAGGGCTTCCAGGAGAGCCGCCCTCCAACGCACACGCCCGGCCGTCTCTCCCCGGTGGCCGTGCCCTTCGTGTATCTGTTTAGGGCTGTTGACCAACAGAGAAAAAAGCGACTCTAGGGACCACATGAGTAAAAAGCAAGTTTCCTTTCATTACAAGGAAACGTGAAATAAATTGTTAAACATCTACTTCTAAAATAAAGAGTAGGTGGGCCAGGCTCAGTAGCTCATGGCTGTAATCCCAGCAGTTTGGGAGGCCGAGGCAGGTGGATTCACCTGAGGTCAGGAGTTTGAGACCACCCTGGCCAACATGGCAAAACCCCATCTCTACCAAAAATACAAGAATCATCCAGGTGTGGCGGTGTACACCTGTAGTCCCAGCTACTTGGGAGGCTGAGGCAGAGAATCGCTTGAACCTAGGAGGTGGAGGTTGCAGTGAGCCGAGATCATACCACTGCACTCCAGCCTGGGTGACAAAGTGAGACTCCATCTCAAAAAAATAAATAAACAAATAAATAAGTGATGCTAAATTCAACCCAATTAAAAGGAATTTTTTTTTTGAAACGAAGTTTCACTCTTGTCGCCCAAGGCTGTAGTGCGGTGGCGCAATCCAGGCTCACCGCAGCCTCTGCCTCCTGGGTTCAAGCAATTCTCCTGCCTCAGCCTCCTGAGTAGCTGGGATTACAGGCACGTGCCACCACGCCCTGCTAATTTTCGTATTTTTAGTAGAGACGGGGTTTGCCATGTTGGCCAGGCTAGCCTAGAACTCCTAACCTCAGATAAGTCACCACCTTAGGCTCCCAAAATGCTGGGATTACGGGTGTGAGCCACCGCACCCAGCCTAAAAGCAATTTTTTTTTTTTTTTTGAGATGGAGTTCTAGTATGTTACCCAGGCTGGAGTGCAGTGGCACAATCTCAGCTCACTGCAACCTCTGCTTCCTGGGTTCAAGCAATTCTCCTGTCTCAGCCTCCTGAGTTGCTGGGACTACAGGCGCCTGCCACCACTCCCAGCTAATTTTTTTGTATTTTTAGTAGAGACGGGGTTTCACCATATTGATCAGGCTGGTCTCAAACTCCTGACCTCAGGTAATCCACCTGCCTTGACCTCCCAAAGTGCTGAGATTACAAGTGTGAGCTACCACGCCTGGCCAAAAGCAAATGTTTTTTAAAACACCAATTGGAGCTGTGATCTAGAAAGGGAGGAGGATGGAGTAGAAGAAGAGAAAGCTAGGGAGAAGGCTGAAGAATGAAAGATCATGCCAGGGAGGCAAAGAACAGGAAAGCCAGACCACAGAAAACAGGTGCTCAAGGTGAAAAGGCAACGGCCAGTGACAGGGCCGGGCGGGGAGCCTTGGTGTGGGACTCCTCCACGCGCCTCACTCACAGGGCAGCAGTCCTGTGTCACGGCGTCTTAGGATTCCAGGAAGGATTTTCGAGAGGCACTTTTATATTTATAGATGAAATGATATGTCTTGGGTCTGCTTCAAAATAATCCAAGGGGCAGGGGAGGTGGGTGTGTGCCTGGATGGAGCGCGATTGGCCTTGGGGATGAGCAGAGGACACACAGGGGTTCATTGTGCTCTTTCTCTTTGATATGCGCTGGGGATTTGCTTGATACAAGTCTAAGAAGTTTAAACATTTACAACTATACACAAATCAGGAAGCTCTCAGGCTGGTATCAGCCCCCATGGGTCAGATGCACTGCTGAACCTGAGGTGCCCTTGGCCTTTAAGAAAACCCAGAGATTAGAGGAGGCTGAGTGTGCAAGTGCTGATTATGACATGTCAGGCAGATGTTTGCCAAGTGAATGGATAGAGACCTCCGTCAGGTGAAAATGCTTTGTATTCAAGCCCCCTTTGAGACCCTGGGCATTTGTTAAAGAAGGAGTAGCTGTGCAGGGGACTGTGTGTGGACTCACAGCAGAGCAAGCCCACCTTCTCCAGGCAAGGCTTGGATCCACAAGTCCTGGCCTCACCACTCCAGTCTCACAGGGAGCCAGCCAGGTACAAACTCGCTCCCATGCTCGACACGCACAGAACTCCACCCGGCCTTGCACTTAACAGGTGCATAATAATCCCTTAGGAAGAAAATGCATCGTTTCCCCATTCTGTAGATGTGGAAACCGAGACTTAGACACGATCAACCTAAGAATGGGACTTCATATAAATTCATTCTGCAAAGAATAGAGATCAGTGAAATTATCAGTCAGTGCTTTGAATTCCTCTAAGGAAACTGTGTGAAACACAGAGCACTGCAGACAGCACATAGTCCTGAGCTGCACAGCTGCTCCAGTCCCTGGCACATAACCCTGAGCCGCACAGCTGCTCCAGCCCCCTGCACATAGCCCTGAGCCTCGCAGCTGTTCCAGTCCCCAGCACATAGCCCTGAGCCTCACAGCTGTTCCAGCCCCCAGCACATAGCCCTGAGCCGCACAGCTGTTCCAGCCCCACCCCGCACATAGCCCTGAGCTGCACAGCTGCTCTAGCCCCCAGTACATAGCCCTGAGCCACACAGCTGCTCCAGCCCCCAGCACATAGCCCTGAGCCTCGCAGCTGCTCCAGTCCCCAGCACATAGCCCTGAGTCGCACAGCTGCTCCAGTCCCCAGCACATAGCCCTGAGCCGCACAGCTGCTCCAGCCCCCAAGCCCGCGTGGAGCAGAGATGGGCACACACCCTGCACCTTCAGCTTCCAGAGCATTTTAGGGAAATGAGTGTTGGCAGGAAGGGGAGCAGCGTCAACCTGCCCCACAAGAATTTGAGGCAACAAAAGAAGGAAAGAGGGGGCTGGCTATAGTGGCTCACGCCTGTAATCCCAGCACTTTGGGAGGCCAAGACGGGTGGATCACCTGAGGTCAGGAGTAAGAGACCAGCCTAGCCAACATGGTAAATCCCTGTCTCTACTGAAAATACAAAAATTAGCCGGGCGTGGTGGTGCATGCCTGTAATCCCAGCTACTCGGGAGGCTGAGGCGGGAAAATCGCTTGAGCCCGGGAGGTGGAGGTTGCAGTGAGCTGAGATCATGCCATTGCACTCCAGTCTGGTGACAGAGCAAGACCCCATGTCAAAAAAAAAAAAAAAAAAAAAGGAGATTGCCTTCATAAAGCTGTAAAATCACATAAAAAGTGGATGCAATCAGTCATTGACGAGAGTTACCCAAGAGCCTGTGATGACATAGTTAAGGAATTTGGGAACACCTCTAACTGTACTCAAGATGACTGAGGCCAACAGCAGGAAGGCAGGAATATTTGACTTGAATGTCACATGCAGGAACTTTTTGGAGAAACTCCAGGTGAAGAGAATGGCGGCAGGGTGGTAACCCAAGGGCACAAAACAGGAGGCCCCAGCTGGCCTTCAAGAGAAGGGCTGCCCCAGCCCCAGACTCACCAGCTGGTACAGTGACCACTCAGCAGCTCTGGTCTGGCTCCTGTGTGGCCCTGCCAACAGGGTGGGGAGGCGTTGGCATATGTGGGTAGCCACACCTGCCCACATATTTGCCCACTATTCGTGCCAACTGGGACGACAAAACTGGATCTGGCTAAGTTTCAGTGAATCAGGTAATATATCTGTTCCTGGTGTGCTGAAAAGAGTGGGCTTTTTGAGCCTATAAAGCTGATGAGCCATCCTGAGCCTTGGTAACCCACCGGGGAAGCATCCCCTCATGGGAAAGGTCTCTTAGCAGTTGGCCTTGACCTTGCTGGGGACCTGCCTCAAATTCACTGTCCCTTTGTGGGTGGGTGCCTGTTATTCTTTCTGCCCATGCAGTGTCTTTTTATCCCTTCCCTACGCTTTGGCTTGGGAGTCAGGGGTTGGGGCTCCGATGTGAGGGTGGTCCTGGGCCAGACTCAACTTCTGTTGCATGGAAGCAGCTGCCAGGCAGGAGGTCCTGGCTTCCAGGGCAGGCACTGTCTTATTCAATGAGGGCTGGCAGAACAGAATACAGATTGGGTGGCCTAAGTAACCAAAGTTGATTTTCTGATGGTTCTGGGGGCTGGAAAGCCCAAGGTCAGGGTGCCAACGTGGTTGGCTTCTGGTGAGGACTCTTCCTGGCTTGCAAATGGCCACCTTCCCATGGTGGTGGGTGGAGTGGGTAGCTCTCTCCCTCTTCTTGTAAGGTCGCAGTCCTATCAGATGGCAGCTCCACCCTTACGACTTCATTTACCCTTAATTCCCTCCTCAAAGCCCTGTCTCCAAATAAGCGACCTCAAGGACCAGGGCTTCCACGTGTGAGTTTGGGGGACACAATCTCACCCATGGCATGGCACAATTCCTCCAGCTGCAGGCACGTCATGGTGACCGTGCCCAGTGCCATGTGGCCTCTGTGTTCCCACTCTGGAAGTCACTTTGGGCTCCTCTCGGAAACCACTCAGCCTGGTTTTTTGCATCCTGGGGACTTTGTGAGCTACTCAGCACTTTTAATACATTTTTGGGATCCACTACACTAGCCAGAATGAATCTGAGCCAGCAGCTGAGAACAGCCAACTGCAGGGACCCCTTCCATGGTGTCCAAAGCCAACTGCTCAGAATTTTCAAATGGCATTCTCTTGTTCTTGTCCACCAAATCAAAAGGCAGGTCTGCCCACCTCCCAGGCCCCTTCTCTTCAAGAGCTGGCTTCATCTCTCTCTTTGGCATTGGCCTGAGAGACCTAAGGGCTGCCTGTTTCCCTGTGTTCCTGAGGTGCCAGCCTGCATGCCAAGTGATTTCCCAGACTCAGATGATTCCTGTTCTCTATGTGCTCAGACTTTCCAACCCATCCACAAACATTCATTAAGCCCCTGATAAGTACAAGGCCCCAACTCAGGGAAAAGGACAGGACTGAAGGAGACGCGTGCCACCCTGTTCCCTGAGCATTGCTCCCGGAGATGAGACGTATCCTGCAATCAGCTCAGCAGTGGAAGCAGTGGAGGTCCAGAGAGAAAGCCCCGTGGCAGAGGGGAGAGAGGTCCTGCCCCACTGGCCTCTGCAACGTACTTCCCGGCCCCGGCACACTCAGCCCTGGCCCAGCTTATACGAGTTCTCAGGCAAGTGGGACTTTATGAAGGAGGTGATCACAGAAACCCGCCAATCAGGCCTCCTGCTGGGAGAGCTGGGCTACAACTTCCACTTCCCTCTTCACACAGAGACCATGCTTCCAACCCATACCAAACCCCCAGTACCCCTAGCCTTCACCCGGGGCTGCTCCCAGCCAATGCCTAAGCGCCGGGTGCGAGCCAGCCTGAGACTCTCACTGCCCCATCCTCCTAGCCACCGAGGCCGCAGGGGTCAGAAGGAGGATGCTCTTCTGTCTTCTGCCTCCTTCCCACCTTCTTCCCAGGCTGCTCACCCAATGAGGCTGGTGTGTGTGGAGTCCCGTCCTGGCACCTGCCGCTCAAGGGACCTACACTCAGCACATCAAGGCTCTGCTGCCTACCTGGGTCCCACCCACAGCACCACCGTCTTGCGATGGATGCTGTGGCTCCCACCTGGCTTCCCAGAGCCTCCTTGGGCATGGCACACTGATCTGATCCCAAAAAGAAACTGAAGCCTGCCCCGCCCCCTGAGTTTACAGGCAGCCTGTAAGCAGGGCTCCACGTAACACCTTCCCTGGCCACTGTGTCTGCTGAGGTGGTCCCGTTATTTCACTGGGGCCTCACACTCAGTCTACGCCTTCCATGGAACTCTCCCGACTGGCTGTGCTTGCTGTGGTCCAGCCCAGGGGCAGCTCTGGCCAGTCCTGGGCTCCTCCAGGTCTGTTAGCACCCCAGGGGATGTGCTTCCTCGAAAAGGTCGTGGTGAGGACAGGCCTGGCCATTAGCACTGGGCCAGGGGCGAGCCCTTCCGAGACGGTCCACTCAGAATCAGGGAAGGACCCGCATTCCACGGTGGGGGGAAGTGTCCTTTCTTCTTTCCCTCCCCAGAGCTCAGAAACCCTCAAACTGCTCCAGTGGCTGCAGACAGCTGCTCGTGACCCTGAGGAAAGGTAGCGGAAGCCCAGATGGACACGGAGAGAAAGAACATGGGTCTGCTGCTCTGGGGCAAGAACTGTTGTTTAACCAGTCTGTGTTTGAGTTTCCATTCCTTCCAGCTCCAAAACACCCTAGATAGGAGAGTCTACCTCACACAGCTAGACCATGGCCCTTTCCGGGGGGGTGGAGGCTGCTAGCTCAGGAGGTCGGTCTACAGGCAATTAAATCTCTCTGGGTGTGACACAGACTGCACTCTTACTGCTATTTGTGGAAAACAATTTTCTTAAAATAGATAACTCAGAACAGACCTTGACACCCTGAAGTCAAGCACTGGCAGCCGCTGTTTTGAAAACAAAGCGCTGTCAGGCTCTAGAAAAAGCATGCAGGACTCCAGAGCCTGTCCGGATGAGCAGAGATGGCAGGGGGGACCGAGGAGGATGAAGGAAGACAGAGAATGGAGGGGGTAGAGGGGGATGAAGGGGGCAGAGGGTCTGAAGAGGATGGAGGGGACAGGGGGTTGAGAGGACAGAGCGCAGTGGAGGGTTTGGAGGGGACAGAGCGGACCGAAGGGGAAGGAGGGACCAGAGGGGATGGATGGGGACAGAGGATGGTAGGGGATTGGTGGAGGATGGAGGGGGATAATAAGAGTGGAGGGGACAGCAGGAGATGGAGCGGGCAGAGGGGATGGAGGAGAATGGACAGAGAGGGGTGGAGGGGGATAGAGGGATGGAGGGGACCGAGGGGGCAGAGAGGGACAGAAGGATACAGGATATCAGAGGGCTGGATGGGGCAGCGTGGCCACCTACCCGGGCACAGGAGCCAGCACCCTGCAGCCGCCCTGCACTCAGGCTTTTCTGGGGTAGTCCCATCCCTCAGCCACCCATCCAGCATTCTGAAGTGGGGTCCTCTCCCCTCTCTGCATCTCAAAAATGCCCCTTCCTGCTTGCTCTGCTATCTCCTCAGTCATTCTGGAGCTGCCTTCCATCTACGACTGGAGCTTCAGTGCCAGCAGGCAAGGGATGAAGACAGGGCCGGGGCCAGGGCTGAGGCCAGCACAGCGCTGTGGGGCCCAGCCTGGTGCCTGGGGGCCTGGCTCCCAGAGCACTTCCTCCCTCCAAGGCCTCTCATGCAGAACCCAGAGTCACCAGCCACCTCTTGCAGGAGGCGTGCCACCCCTCTGTCCCGTGGTCACCTCATGTCTCCCCCAGTTCTGCCCCTGTGACAGTGGGGGCCATGTGCTAGGACCCGCTGGGGCAGTCGAGGACGTTCTACCCTGTTGGCCAGGGAGCAGCAGGGCAGGTCCCTCTAAAATCCGAGTCGAAATTCAGTTTGTCTGGAGCAGGCAGATGTTTCGGCCTTGGGTATTCACAGTGTCAGGCCAATGTCCCATCAAGCATGTCCAGGCCAACCATGTTTATCACATTTGCTTCATAGATGTTATCTGACCTTACCATTCCTCTCCAACCCATGTCCCCCAGTTCCCATGGCGACTGTACAGATGCTACACATACTCCTTGTCCTAGATTCTTTCCCCTCATCTGCCTATCCCAACCCTGCTATTCCCTAGAGGCCCAGTTCAAGGCCATCTCCTCCATGCAGCCCTCCCTGATACTTCTTCCCATACAATCACCTTGCAGAATTCCTCAAGCGTGGCTGTGGCATTCCATCTTGTGGGTGAGCTGGCCATTGTTTCCTGCACATGAATATGGTGGATGCCGTAGAATCCCTGGCACAGCTCCTATGGGAGGCCTAGTGCCCACAGCACAGTGAGCCTGTCCCCCGTATTTCTCATCAGTTGGCTCTCTCATTTAATCCCAGAGACATTCTTTCAACACAGGTGTAGACTCAGATGTGACCACGACTTTGCTATCTCATAAAAGGGTTGCAGTCCATTGCAGTCTGGTTTTCCTAGCACCCTTCCTCCTGACGAGCTACGTTCAGGGGAGCGTTAGTCTGTTATCTGCTTGACATGGCGCTGCCTGCCAACCTCGCCTCAGGAAAAGGGTATATAAATTTACAAACATTCGGATGGGTCAAAGCAGCCATCTTTCAGCCAAGGATGCCTTGCCATTGCATCCTTTCCTCTCCTCTTGGCACCAAATCTTCCAGCGAAAGTACTCTCATCACTTACAGCTCCCTCCCCTGGAGTCTCCTCGTGGAGCCTCTCTCTCATGGAGGAAAGAAGGGCTCGGCTTTGATAAAGGAATGCTAGACTTTAGCAGGTGAGTGGTGGGGATAGAATCCTGTCTATTCTCCAGAAATGCCATGAGACTCCAGTGGGGACATGTGGAGACGCAGCCCCGTGCTCCACGAGGTTCGAGTGCAAGGGAAGCCGAGAGAGCATACCGCTGCCTCCTGCCATCAGCCAACAGCTCAACACCCGTTCCCAGTCCCGGGCTGTCACGGGCACTTCTTATTATGGATGTGCTACTAACACACAGCGAAACTGATTAGATAGGCCCAGGCCCGGCGGGTCCCGATGAAAGGACATTCCTCCCTGCCCCAGAGGCCTTTTAATCCCCGAGCTGTTCCCCCTTCTGAGCACCCCAGCTCCACAGACACATCCTTGGCTGCTCCTTTCTTAAGTCTCTGCCTCCCCAAAAGTGGAAAACGGAAGGCTGCAGACGGGAAAGGCATCCCCTGCAGCCTGCCCACTCCTTCCTTCCACCGAGGGAGAGCTGGAGAAATTCTGTGCTGATCACCATCTCTTTCTGCGTCCACAGCCCTCACTCTGATGGGTGGACCACAGTGACGTGTGTGTCTCCTGGGCTGAGGGCCAGTTCAGAATCGGTGTTCTGGCATCTCCAATACCCTTTCCCTAATGCCCAGTTGACCTGGTAAAAGCCATACGTCCCTCTGGGGGAGAATGAGAGAGACGTTAACAGTATGAACTTTTGGTACTGCAGTAGGGTCCTTTTTCAAGGGGACCCAGCCTCCCTTTCATTCACAGGGTTCTGGGTCTGGAAACTGGCTCAAGCCTAAGAATTGATTGAAGGACCACGACTCATTCAAGCTAGACTTTTGTTCACTCGGCCTACTCTTCTGCTTACACAGATCAAGTTAGAACGTTGTAGGTTTCTTGTCTATTTCACTTCTAAGAACGTGGCGGTGCACCTGCCCACGCCCCAGGTCTCCGCGGTGGCTGCCTGGCCTCTGCTTTCGCTGACGGGCTGCACCTGCCTCGCCTTTGGTGACTGTTTCCACGTGGCCACCCTGGGACCAGACACTCCCCATCCATTTAGGGTCCCCGGTCAGTGGCAGCAGCCCCCCTGTGATTTCCAACCCACAGGGAGCTCTTCAAGGGCACTGGGCTCCCTCACCACAGTCTTGGTGAAAGGCATGTGAGAGGTGGTGAGTCGGTCTTAAATGGCAAAACCTCTCCAGCCTCCCTACGCCGTGACGCCTCCCTCTGCAGCAGACCCAGGCGGTTCTGGTGTTTCCGCTCCATTCAGCATGGGCCACCCCTGGGCCCATGTTTTAGCCAACCAACCCATGGAGTCTGAAGCAGCTCCCTCTGGGAAGGGAATCCTCCACATTGGCTTCTGATCAACCCGGTTCCAGCTGAACTACTGTTCCTGTGTAAGAGCAGGTATTTGCCGTACCTGCTTAGGGCAAATCAACCTTGATCAATTCCAAGGTAAAGCCTGCCCTAGGGTATGCCTACACCTTCCCTGTGAAGCCCCATACCCTTGCCCTGCTGCACAGAAGCCCTGTGCCTGGGGGTGATGGTGGGGGACCTACCTGTCTTGTGGTTGCCTAAGACCACACTTCTGCCCAGAAGCTCCCCAATAAAATCACCCTACAACAACATACTGGATCCTGCCTGGTTCTTTGGTTTCTGGGCTCTCTCTGCATTTGGGGGTCACCTTCCACACAGGGCCCTTTCACAGACACAGCCAGACAGACTGCAGGGTCCTTCCAGCCCCCAGCCCCCTCGTAATCCTCTCACCAAGGCCAGGGATGGGCGTCTCCATGGTGAGTCTGTCTGCCCCGCTGTCCCCGATGTTGCACCTGCTCCTGTTCTCCCCTCCTGAGGAAGGGGGTGACCAGTGACTTCCCAAGGCAGGGAGGCTCCCATAAGCCATGCTTCTCAGAACCCTAGGAAGGGAACACCTGCACGGGCGCTTGGAGGGCGCAGCTGGTGCTGGCTCACTTGTCTCCAGGTGCCGTGGCCTCCCTCCCAGGGCCTCCCTCCCAGAGACTCCCCCCAGGCACTCCTCGGGCTTCTTGGGCCCCCTTGCTTCCCACTTTTCAAAGGACCCTGTGCTCTCAGCCCCTGTCCAGGCTGTGCTGGACTCCAGAGCGTGCACACTCCCTAGCCAGGGCGGCTGCCTGCCCACTCCACGTGCGACCTCTGCACTGGGCTCCCTCCTGTTCAGCCCCGAGTGCTGACCTGCAGAGGCCTCGGGAACGACAGTAGAACAGGGTGGCACCGGGACCAGAAAGCACCCCCTGAGCCTGGACTTCTCCCTTTAGAAACTCCGCCTGTGGGGACCTGGGCTGCGGCAGGGCTGCTCACTACATCCCAGCTCCTCCTCTGTGCCCAAGGGGGCTGCCACCGTGGCCGTGATCCAGGGGAGGCCTCCCAACCCCGGCCCATGGGCGCATCGACCTCCCTCACCGCGCCTGATGGGAGTACTCCCGCCCCTCCACGGGCTGACAGGAGCGAGGTCTGCCTTGCCTCAAAGGGCCTGCGATCTCCCTGGAGAGAGGAGATCTCCCTACGGTGTGTGATGATACCAAGAGTGGGCCGGAAGCAACCCACGAGCCCATCGACAGGTGAAGAAAATGTGGTCCACGTGCACAGCAGAGTATTACTCAGCCTTAAAAAAGGGGGGAGATTCTGCCACCTGCCACAACATGGATGAAGGACATCCATGCAGCATGATGCTTGAGGGAAACAGGCCAGTCACAAATAGACAAATGCTGTCCGATTCTGCTGACGGGAGGTCCCTGGAGTCACCAAATTCATAGACAGGAAGAAGGGTGGCCTCTGGGGACTGGGGAGGAGCATGGGGAGTTAGGGTTGATGGGGCAGCGTTTACATGCTGCAGGATGAAGAGTTCTGGAAATGGACAGATGGCTGCACAGCCATGGGAGTGTACTTAGCGCTACTGAGCTGTATACACAGAGATGGGTATGATGGTAAACTTTATGTTATGGATATTTAACACAGTTAAAAAAATAAAAGCCAGACCAGGTGTCGTGGCAATTTACCATTCCATAGAAAAGCTATTATCAAGAAACTGAATAAAACCTAGGCAAAAATACAACTATTTATAATTTGTATTAAATTTTATGGTTCATACTAGACAGGAGAAGACAGATAAGGCTTGAAGTGTGGGGAAGCCCTTAGTGCCTGGGCCCCCAAGGCTGTCAGGGGCTGGTCTGCACCCCACCTGTGCCCTTTCTGCCACTGGTGGGAGAAGGCAGCCAGGAGGGGCTATGTTCCTGTACTTCAAAATCCCAGCTATGTCCCTGTACCTTGAAATCCCAGTGGCTGAGCAGGTTGGGCCCTCCCCTACTTTGATTTTCTTTGATTTTTCTATCCTAGGGATGAAGGTGATTTATTTTTAGTGTAGAGGCTGGTTTCAGGAGTTGCTATAGCGACAACTGGTGGTTACAAACCGGGTCCTGCTACAGTTCCCAGTCATGAATAAATCCCAAGGCTGAGCCCGAGGAAGCTTGTGGCCTTAGAGACCAAACTCCCTCTCCGCTGGGGGCCACCTGCTGTCTGCATGGTGAGTCCTTCACAGGCAGCATCTGAGTCCTGCTAGTGTGGAAGCAGCTCAGGATATGGGGCACTGGGCACTGCCCATCACGGGAACTGAGGGCTTCAGCAGGGATGCATGCAGAGCCTCAACTACCAGGTGAGGCAAAGCACCTGCATGTGTGCAGAGCCGGATGGTGGCAGAAGAGGGCTGGCATGCAAGGCCCCAAGTCAGAGAGCGTGGGGAAGTGAAGACACCACACCTTCTTACAGAATCACCAGGGAGGCAGGACACACACACACACACACACACACACAGAGCTGATGCCACATTATTTACTATGGGTGCATGCGTGTATATCCTACCACCAGCAATCTTAGTACGAGTCCAACAGAAAGGCACACCAACGCACAAGAGTGCGCATGGCAGCACTGTGTCAGAGCCCCTTGGAAACCATGATGCCCATCAACTGGATGGATGCAGGGGTCGGGGTCGGTGCAGACAGTGGAGGTTTCTGCAGCAACGAAATGGAGCTGATGAACTTCAGTGCTGCACACAGACACAGCTGCACCTCACAATGCACAAGTGAAACAAGCCAGATAAATAAAATTCAAACCCAGCCAAGGCTAATCTTGAGGGGAAGTAGCTGGGAGACAGTGTGGGGAGCTTCCGGGGTGCTGGCTACATGAGTGTGTTCAGTTTGCACAAATGCATCATCTATGATCTGTGCTCTTCTCTGCATGTTTATACTTTAGCAAACTTTGCCTTAAACATTTTTAGAAGTTAGCATGGCACTGTTAGGCAAGTATCACTGGCTGGGCGCTGTGGGTCACGCCTGTAATCCCAGCACTTTGGGAGGCTGAGGCACATGGATCACCTGAGGTCAGGAGCTCAAGACCAGCCTGACCAACATGGTGAAATTCCATCTCTACTAAAAATACAAAATTTGCTGGGCATGGTGGCATGTGCCCATAATCCCAGCTACTCGGGAGGCTGAGGTAGGAGAACTGCTTGAACCCAGGAGGTGGAGGTTGCAAGTGAGCCCTCATTGCATTTCAGCCTGGGCAGCAAGAGTAAAACTCCATCTCAAAAAAAAACCAGAAAAGGTGATGGCCAAAGGCATTTGGTGCTGCTGGGCTTTAAAGCAGACCTGCCTGTGAGGACTGGGACCTCCAGGAGGAGGCGGGACTCCTCACCACTCCAGGCTGCAATGAGTGCAGGGGCAGAAGCACCCAACCATTGGGATAGGGTGACCCCAGGCAAGCCCCCAACAGCCATGGGAGCCCCGCGGTGGAGGAAGGCAGGCTGGGGTGCCCCTGGGCAGGGACTCTGGAGGAGCTCAGAAGCTGCAGCTGACCACTCTCCAGGCTGGTGCACCTTGGGGATGCCTGGCCCACGGGTGCTCACGGGAGACACAAGGGTTTGCTCCTCTTTCTGTGCTGCCAACTGCACATCCCTCCTCAGGGTCACTGGCCACAGCTTCTCAGAGGTCACCCCAGACTGCAGCCACTCCCTTTCCATCAGCCTTACCTATTCTGTGATTAAAACCAGGGCTGGCCACGCCAGGCCACCCAGGAGTGAGAAGCAGGGAGGGCAGAGGGGCCTCCAGGCCCTGCATCCCCCGGGAGACCCAGGCCGGCCCAGGGCAGCAACCAGAATGTGGGTGAGGAGCGTGGTAGAAGTGGGGATGTTCTCATGCTGCTGCAGGAGAGGGGCCACCTCACAGGTCCTCAGTCACGGGGAACCCCATGGGGAAGAGTGACCATCGCCCGCAGGCACCACTGCCAGGAGGTGGGCTGAGGGACTCCTCCTCTTCTGCCCATCTGTTGCTGCCAGGTGTCACTGACACATCTCTTGGCCTCTCTGGGCCTCAATTTCCCCATCTGTAAGATGGGAGCACCACCTCTACTATCTACTTTACCTGCCTTAACAGAGTTCTCAAAGGTAAAGATGTAGAAGCCACGACATGTGGCCTCGTCATCAGTGGCTGATGGTGACATCCCACCCAGGCCAGCACTCATGGCCCCAGTCACATGGCCAGATTCTGGCCTCAGCCTCCCTTCCCCAAATGGTCTTCCTCTGCATCCCTAAATGATGGACTCTCCATAGCCCCCAGTCCTGGCCTGGCTGCTGCATGGCCTCTTGCCCCTCACGTCTGTCTCTCAAGGCAGAGGAAGCAGTGCCCCACATGTGGCCTGGGCTGGAGTCACGCCAGTTCACGGTGACAGGGTTGCCATTGCCAAACAGCAGGAGGTACAGGGAGGGCCGCCTCCATGAGTCCCTTTCTCAGGGGCAGTGGAGGAAAAGTGCCGCAGAATCCCTGGAAGACATCTGCTCACAGGACAGGCCGCCTTTGGCCCACGCGTGGCAAAGCCTGTAGCTCTCCCACACCACAGTCTCATGACGCTCCATCCTTGCCCAGACCCCTTCCCCAGCCTGGCAATCAAGGGTTTCTAGAGCCTGGCCTTGTCTTCTCTTTCTGGACTTTTCTTTGACTGCCCCCGTCTCAGGTCCCTACCCACTCAGCCTTACCCATGGGGCCCAGCAGAGATGTCATCTCAATCTCACCGAGCCCCAGAGCACGTCACATCAACAGCTATTGCGGGGGCCTTCTCTTTAGCCAGGTGTTCCTTATCCCCCAACTAAACTGCCAGCTGCTATGAGCCATGTCCTGTAGGTCTTCACCTCATTTTCAGGGCCAGCCTGACATAGAAGCATAATGAATACGTTTATCAGACTGAGTACTCTGTTGGAGTTCGGCTTATCTGATGGTATGCACACAGTCAGATACGGCATCCAAAAAGAGTGCACCAGATTGCTAAGGAGCCCGTCCTTCACAGCCTATTTCCAAGCTAGACATAGGTGCCCAAAAGGCCAGTCTGAAGTTCGTTGTGTACCTGCAGCGGAAACAGCATACCCTTCTCTCCAGCGGTGAACTCTTATCAAACTAAGTCATTTAAAAGTCCACAGAGAGAGATATGGCAATTTCAAGAAAATGATCTATTTGTAAACTGATATGGTTTGGCTTTGTGCCCCCACCCAAATCTCATCTTGAATTGTAAACCCCATAATCCCCACATGTTGAGGGTGGCACCTGGTGGGAGGTGATTGGATCATAGGGGTGGTTTCTCCCATGCTGTTCTCGTGATAGTGAGTTCTCATGAGATCTGATGGTTTTGTAGGTGTTTCCTCCCACACATATTCTCTCTCGCCAGCCACCATGTAAGACGTGCCTCTTCCCCTTCCACCATGATTGTAAGTTTCCTGAGGTCTCCCAGCTCTGCAGACCTGTGAGTCAATTAAACCTCTTTCCTTTGTAAATTACCCAGTCTCAGGTATTTCTTTATAGCAATGTAAGAACAGACTAATAGATACGCTAAGGCATCAACAAGTCTAATTTTAGTCGAAATTTGGAATCTCAGAGTTTTCTGAATGTGAGTCTGCTTGCAGTACAGTGAACACACAGCTCTAGGTCACACAGAAGGGGACAAAGTCCCCTAGGGTGACCTTGGCGACTGGTCTCATCCCAGTCCTGGCAGCCCTCACCTTAACATCCTCAGTCTAAAGGAGCCATGACTACACATGGGGATAAACTCAACACCCCTCAGCCGCACCTCACCCGTTCAGTCATCAAGTAATTATTAAGTGCCTAGTATGGATCAAGTTCTGTGCTAGGCTGTATCAGTTAGGATTAATTTTGCCTGCATTTAACAGAATAATCCAAAATTAAAACAGCTCAAAGAAGAAAGATATTTCTTTTCCTTTTACATAAAAGATGCCTGATAGGTAGGAAGTCCAGGACCATGATGGAAACTTCACAATGGTAACCCAGGACCTCCGCATGTGCCTTCTCTTCTCAGCAGTCATTCTAAGGTCCAGGTGACAAAGGGGGACTCACCTTTCCCCTCTTTTAAGAGACTTTCCTGTAACTCTCAACAGTTCACTGAATACTCAGTTCTGTGGCCACTGGGCCACATGTGCTGCCACACAACACACAATGAAACCTGTGGCTTTGCCATTGAAGAAGACGGAGAACATGAATGTAGAGGACAACCAGCAATCTGGCACGGGTGGAGGGAAGAACAAGACAGTCTCCACACCCGAGGAGTTTAACGAGGTGCCCCCCTGCTGGACTGATCTGATGCAAGTTACAGTTTTACTGCAAAAGTGGCTGGGATGGTGGCAGGAGAGCCAGGAGAGTGGAGACACCAGGAGGGATGATGAACTTGGAGAAGGACGGCAGCAGGAAGGGCCTTCAAGCCAGGGGAAAGCACACTCGGTCCCGTCCTCCTTTGTGACCTTCTTAGGCCAGCGGCGGAGCTGGAAGGGACCCTCTCAGCCACGTGACCCGAGCAGTGGCTCTCCTGAGCCTCCGGCAGATGCCTGGGTGGCCGCTGGAATCCCATCCCCAGCACTCAGCACCCAAGCAATGTGGAAGTGGAGGGGACCGTGCTGGGCCAAGGAACCCGGGAAGGGCAGCTGCGGATCCGATGTCACCGAGAATATCCACTTTGCCCTCCCTTTGCTGCCCTTCACCAGCCTCTGCCGCTCAGGCTGAGCCCACACTTCCAAGCCCAGCCTCATTTCCACAGGAGAGTCAGGAGCGGGGCCATGCTGGGGAGGGATGTGACCAGATAGTGACCAGCCGAGGACACACCTGTGCTCTCTGGGTAACTCTTTTAAGTGGCTCCCACCTGCCAGGCCGCCCCTGCTGCAGGAATGTCCCCAGGGCTGTGTTCCCGCTGCTCCGTCCCTTGCCTCCCGCCACGGCCACCTCGCTCCTCAGGGCCTGCTCTTGGCCAGACCCCGACTGGACCTGGGGCTGCGTGTCCCCGACTACCTCCACGACGCACCCTCTATTCCTATTCATGGACAGAGGGGAAGCAAGCCTTGCTCTAGGGAGCACCTGCCCTGGGTATGGGTCTAGGTACTAGGAATACGGTGTAGAACCAGGACGAGAACCGGGAAAAGAGGACAGAACTGAACCCCAGGGAGGGCTGAGGGGCTCAGCACCACGCCGGCATCGGGTGGTAAACTGAGAGGCTGTGGAAGGAGCCCCGGGGTCACCAATGTCTCTTCTGCACCTTGCCAGGCTCGCAGGGTGGTGCCCCATCCTCAGTGGGCCCTGTGTTCAGCCTGGGCACACCTTCCTGTCACTCTCATCCCGAGAGAAGGCCACCATTAGGCACATCCCAGACTCCAGGCAACACTGGGTTATTTTTGTTCCCACAGCAGCCGGATGTTTTCAGGGCGTGCCCATCCCTGCCCAGATCCCTGACCCATCCTCCAGCCACTCTCAGAACAGACTCAGGCTTCCATGAAGCAGCATTCACGGCGAATGGGGCAGAGGTGCCCACGAGTCCGCTGCTGTCACTCACGCTGGCATTTCCCGCAGCCCGGAGCTGGGTGGGGACCATCCAAGGCAGCCCCACCAGGAGCAGCCGGCCCTTTAGCTCGGTCTCAGACATCAGAGGCCCCCCAGACCACACAGACAGCGTCCTTTAAGGAAAGGGAACTGGTCTTATCTTCGCTGAGAAACATCCCTGAGGAGAAGGCTGAGCTGCTGCGGTGGAGGCCCAGAGGAGACCCCAGAGCATCTGGGCTGAGGGATGCCAGCCCCTCTCCTTAGATCCTCCCTGCCGGGAGGCGGGATCTCCCTCAAGACTCACTCGGCTTGGCTCAGAGGAAGGTGGACTCCCCAGCCAGGGCGAAGAGAAGTGAGTGCATGTGAGCGCCATCTTGCATGGACTCAGTTTTATGGTCTGCGTTCTTGGTGCTCCGGCATCTTGGGGCCCTGCTAATTGGGGAGTGATGGGTGCTCCCAGGGTCGGCCAGTTCTTAGAGATGGCCTGGGGCTCACTGGGAGCCCACCTTTCATGTGCAAACCAACGAACCCAGAGCCCGCACTGCCGCCGCCTCTCTAGCTCTTACACCAGGAGGCCGCGTTCCCTGCCCATTAGCCCAGGGCCCGGGACCACGTGACTCCAGACGGTCCCCACGCCCAGGGCCCGTCAATACGATCCAAACTCGCCAGTTCTAAGCCTGCACACTCCGCCTTGTTGTCCCTTCAGACACTGCAGCAAACAGCCCCCGGCACTCGCACCTCGGTCCTCTGCCTCCTGACTGACGCTGCTGCTTCCCCGGCCCCTCCCCTGCCATGACGTGGCACGGCCCTTGGGAACTGCGAGTAACAAGCTCTTTTTCATGGCAGGTGCCTCCTGATCTGTTGGCCTCACCGTACCGGAATAATAATAAAACCTCCGTTTTAGAGCACACCTCCCCATTGTCTGTACCAGCAGTTTCCTTTTTCTTTGTACTGGCAGACATTAACATGTTCTAATACACACAGAGACACACACACACACACTCTCTCTCTCTTTCTCTCTCTCTCTCTCTCTCTCTCTCAGTAAATTGCTTCTCAGGACAGGCGCAGTGGCTCACATCTGTAACCCCAGCACTTTGGGAGGCTGAGGCGGGCAGATCACTTGAGGTCAGGCGTTCGAGAACCAGCCTGGATACTTGTCAAAACCCCATCTCTACTAAAAATACACAAAACTTAGCTGGGAGTGGTGGCGCGTGCCTGTAATCCCAACTACTTAACAGGCTGAGACACGAGAATCACTTGAACCTGGGTGGCAGAGGTTGTAGTGGGCCAAGATCATGCCACTGCACTCCAGCCTGAGCGACAGAGCGAGACTCCGTCTCAATTTAAAAAACAAAATGCTTGTCAACAGAAGTGCTTCAGGTAAAACATGCGTTTAAATCTAACAGAGAATTTCTGGAAATCCTGGACGGCACCCGCGCCGCTGACATGGCTTCCCAGGGCCTCCCTTTCCTGGGTGCTGGCTACCGAGAGACAGTCCACACTGGGCTGCGAGGAGTCTGAAGCTCAGAACCCAGCCGTCAGGGGTGCTGTTCTCTGGTTGTTTCTGGTGTGTCTCCTGCACAAAGCAGAAAACGCCTGGAAGGGAGGAACCAAGACACTATGGATGATGGACAGGAAAGCTATGGAAAGGCTGAGGACATGCAAAGCTGAGCCCCAGTCGTGTAATCGCTCATTTGCTGTTCACTGTTGAACTCACTAGTATTAGCTGATTTGTTATCTCTTCCAGCCAAAAGTGGGGCCCAGCCCAGCACCTTAGTGATGTGACTCATGGAAAGTTCCTCCTGGGTCTGCTCTGAGCCCCACCTTCCTCCTCCTGCAGCAGTGCTGACCCCCTGGGGCCCTGAGGCAGACACCCGACGCTCCCCCAGCAGCCTGCTGTCCAGACGCCACTGCGTTGCTCAGCTCTGAGCCCTGTCCTCCCTGGATTCCACCAAGCCCAGCAGAGTGTCTGATCAGGGGCCTGACCGGGAGGGGAGACGCCACCTCCTGGGGGCTTGCAGCCCAACCAGCACCACTGTCGTGAGACACTCAGAGGCCAGCAGTGCCAGCCTGGGCCGAAAACACACAGCAGTACAAGAGACCGCCTTGGCCCTCAGGGAACATTCCCGTTGATTTGTTCAGAGAGCACCTGGACTGTGCCTATGTTTTTCTTCTCAATCACTAAAAGGCAAATTATTACGGAGGGGCAGAATTCATCGCGCTCTCTGAATGTACCAAGTGCTCGTTCTCATCTGGAAGTTGGAAGCTCAGGTGACCATCCTTAGGTGCCAATGCTCCCTGGGCCCATGCGCGTGCCCTGAGCGAGGTCCTGTCTCACAGGACAGAGGTGACAGAGCAGCAGGGGCTGGCCAGCACCCAGCCAGGCTGTGGCCCTAGCTCACCAAGCCGTGGAGGCTTCCCTGTCACCTTCCAGAGTCACTGTGTTAAAAGTGCACCCCCTTTTGAATCTCCTTTCTCCCTGCTTCGCTATTGACTCCCTCAGGCTCCGAAATCTTGCCCTGTCGTCTTTGGATGCTTTCCAATGCTGCAGTCCTGGAATCATCAGTCTAGTGTCCAGCTGTTCTGCTTGGAACTCAGGTTCTCCAGAGGGGGCTGCTCCTGGAGCCACACGGCTGTCATGACGGCTCACCTCTCACCACCCCACGAGCACCCAGTGAAAGCACGCGCCTCGCTGACGCCCCACCAGTGCCCAGCCCCATCCACAGGCCACGCTCACCTGTTCATGGGGATTTGGTCCTCCCGACTTGCACAGAGCGGAAGCTCTGGATGAGTGGGATGGGGGCAGCGAAGGGAAGGGCGCGCTTGACCGTGAGATCCCAGGACACACACCAGAGCTGCTTTGCTATGCTGCCACCCTGTGAGGTGACAGCTGCCTGGCCTGCTGGGTGACTCAGGGAGTCCTTGGGGAGCAGCACCTCCAGGAGAGCTGGGTCACTCGTCCAGGGTTCCGCCAGGCAGCGCTTGGTGACAGTGATGTAGGGGGAACAGGCAGACGGGCGATGAGCTCTTCCAGGCATGGATGAGAGTGGGGCGGACACGGGAGGGAGAAGGGGGGCCTCACTGAATCCACAGCTGGGAGTGGCGCATCCTCAAACTATGTGAGCACTGTCCCATCACGCCAAACGCCTCTCCACTCACTGGCTACAGTGTCCAAAATCCCCCAAAGACCTATCCTCACAAATGAGGATGCTGCACCCCTCAGAGTCTTCTGTTTAGACACAAATTTGGCAGAACAGTGGGCACCAGGTTGGACGGTTTTGGGTAGGAACTGGCAAAAGGAGAAGTGGGTGGGGACAGGGGCGGGGCCTTGGAGCCAGGGGGCGAGGGAAGGGACATGCTCAGTCCCAGCTCTGTACCGGCTCCACGGTGCCTTGGGCAGGCCCAGTCCTCAGCCCATCCGCACTCAAGCCCCCGACGGCCTTCCCCTCAAGCAGGTGCGATCCCGAGCCCGCCCATGGTCCACAAGAGGGCATCCAGTGGCCGCTGTGCTCGGCCCCCGCCTCCTCTCCTACAACTGTGGCTCAGCCCCATGGGCCTCTTAGAGTCCCTGGAATACCCTGCCTGCTCCCTCCTGGGGCCTGGCCTCTCCGGCTGTTCGAAGAGTCTGAGCACAGGCATCCGCACGGCCCTCTCCTTGTTGCCCAGTGAACCGACCCCATGCCCTGACTCCACGGTGCCACCACCACCCGACCTGGTGATGGAAACACGTTGGCCCATTGAAACAAGCCAGACTCCAAAGGACAAACACTGTGGGACTCTATTTCTATGAGGTCCCTAGAGTTACTACATTTGTAGAAAGTGGAATGGTGCTTGCCAGGGGCTGGGGTCAGGGGAGTGGGGAGTTAGGGCGCAGAGGGGACGGTTTCAGTGGTGGCTGATGAAGAAATGGCAGGTGGCAATGGCTACACAGTAACGGGAATGCACATGTGAAGTGGCGGAGATGACACATTGTGTGATGTGCATTTGACCACAATTCAAATCACCTCATTTACCTGCCCAGCCTCACCAGGCCATGTGCCCCCGAGGGTGTATGCACTTGTCCCTAGTGCGGGAATGGCAGCTGGCACAAAGACCCTGAGGATGCGTGTGAGACTGGCAGGACCTCGGTCACTGTTAACCCTGAAAGATGGATGCTATTGGATGCTATTATACCGTTCTCCCTACTTCTGTATTCATTTGAAAATTCCTGGCCAGGTGTGGTGTCTCACTCCTGTCACCCCAGCACCTTGGGAGGCCAAGATGGAGGATTTCTTGAGCCTGGGAGTTTGAGACCAGCCTGGGCAACACAGGGAAACCCTGTTTTTAAAAAATAAATTTAAAAAGTAAAATAAAAAGAAAATTTCTATCAGTAAAAGGCAAACATATATACTGGGGTATTTCAAGGCAAAACCAATTGAGAAACCAGTAGCCAGGCCAGCAGATGGGTGCCAGTGGTGTGTGGGGACCAAGAGGAGGGGCGGGGGGCGGGAGGGGGTGGAGCGACCACAGGCTGGACTGCTCGGCCCTGTCCTCTGCTGAGGCGAAGGGCACGAGATGCTCCCTGTGGGGCCATCCTCAGCCAAGGGCGGGAGAGCCATGGCACGCAGTATTAGGGTGCCCTGAATCGGCCTGGGCGCAGAAGGATGCTGGTGCTCTGGTGAGAAGCCGCCGCATTGTCACACTGTGTGGGCTCCCGGAAGGGGAGATGGGTGTAAGAGCCAAGCATCCTCCGAGATGTGGTCTCCAGCCTTCCTGGGACCCTGGCCACACCGGGAAGAAATACCAGCTTCCTGACACACCCCTCAGACTCCTGGCTCCAGTGTGGGCCCCCAGAAAGGATCCCTTAAGACTCTGAATGGCTTTTAATTACTGCCCTATAATTGCAGGGGGCAAAAACGCTGCTACAGTCAATGCTTTTTGATCTGATTAGCATAATCCTCTCCTAATCTTCCTTCTACGTGTTTATGATTATTGCCATATACCCTTTGTTGACATAATCTGGATTTCTCTTTGCCAAAGAGGCCAAAAGAAAGGCTTAGCCAAGCTAGTCACTCGTTTAGTGCCTGGAGCCTGAAAGCTGGAGCGGGGAGCTGCCCTCTGTGCCAGACGGGGCCTCCTGGCTGCCTCTGCAGCCAGAGAGGGGTGGGGGCCAAGCGCTGTGAGTCAGAGCTTCCGGGGGCTCTGTCACAAGGCTGCGAGTGAACGTTTCCAGCGAGAGCCACGGGCCTTCCTTCCAGTGGAAATGCCATCCACAGCAGTTACAAATGGATCCAGCGACTCTGGGGCTGCGGGGCCTTGCTTTTGATGCTGTGAGGAGAGCTGTGTGTGTGTACAGGTACATGACGTGTGTGCGGGGCTGTATGTTCTGACCGGGGGAGCCACAGGGAAGCCCCCAGATGAAACAAGGTGCATCTGTCCCCGGGCAGCAGCTCCACGCTGAGTGAAAGCAGAGGACAGCGTGGTTCCTGGAAGACTGACACAGCCACAGAGGAAAGCAGATGTACGGGAGGGATCTGTCTGACTGCCTAGGTGGGATTCATGTGGAGGGGAGGGAGGAGAAGTCAGACAGGCATTTCATGACCCTCACAAAAGCTTTCTCAGGGAGAGGAGGCCTCATCTATGATTTCTGTTGGTTTTTTTGAGACAGGGTCTCGCTCTCCCTCCCGGTCTGGAGTGCATGGTGCCATCTTGGCTCACTTCAAGCTCTGCCTTGTGGGCTCACGTGATCCTCCCACCTTAGCCTCCCCAGCGGCTGGGACTACAGATGTACACCACCACTCCCAACTATGTTTTGTAGAGAAGGGTTTTTGCCATGTTGCCCAAGTTGGTCTCAAACTCCTGGGCTCAAGCGCTCCTCCACCTGCCTCAGCCTCCCGAAGTGTTGGGATTACAGGCATAAGCCACTGCACCTAGCCTTTTTTTTTTTTTTTTGAGACAGTATCTAGTTCTGTCACCCAGGTTGGAGTGCAGTGTTTCAATCATGCCTCACTGCACCCTTGACCTCCTAGGCTCAAGCAATCCTCCCACCTCAGCCTCCCAATTAGCTGGAACTATAGACATGCATCACCACGCCTGGCTAATTTTTGTATTTTTTGTAGAATGGGGTTTTGCCACATTGTCCAGGCTGGTCCCAAACTCCCGGACTCAAGTGATCCACTTACCTCCACCTCCCATAGTGCTGGGGTGATAGGCATGAGTTACCAAACCCAGCCCTGCGATTCTTTTAGCTCCGGGAGTAACCATATAAGGACAGGGCGCTGCTGAGAGGGAATTTAAAACACAAATCCCTGAAGCAATCCTTCCTGGAGAACAGGGAGTGCCCGTGGGCTGGAATGTTGTCCAGCCATCACCGAGCCAGTGGTTTTTATGGAGAACCTGTGGTCCTCCAAGGCTGAGGATGAGCTCCCTGAGACATCATCACCCCTGTCCATGAGCAGCCAGGAGATCACAGAAGAGGCATTTGGGTGGGTTTTTTTGTTTTTTATAGATGGAGTCTCACTGATGTCACCGGGCTGGAGTGCAATGGCACAATCTCGGCTCACTGCAACCTCCACCTCCTGGGTTCCAGCAACTCTCCTGCCTCAGCCTCCCGGGTAGCTGGGATTACAGGCACCTGCCACCACGCCCAGCTAATTTTTGTATTTTTTGTAGAGACGGGGTTTCACCGTGTTGGCCAGGCTGATCTCAAACGCCTGACCTCAGGTGATCCACCTGAGAGGTAGGAAGGCTTCCCTTGGGAGGGACGGCTTGGTCAACACTCCTGGCCTGTTTTTCCTCACTCAGTGTATCCACGCCCAGCACTGTCTGCAGGGCACAGGGCTCCCACCTCCCGCCCAGCCTAGCTCTTGGCTCTTCTCACTGAGACACTAACCAAAGCTGGACATTCTATCGACCCAGGTCCCTGGGCTCCAGCCACCTAAAAGCAGCCTCAGCCGGAGCAGGGGCTGTGGTCTCCAACTGCTTCCCGAACCCCAGAGGAAGGCTCTGGAGGGACCTCCCGATTTTCCTGCCTCTGTAGCCACAGCTTGCATCTGTGTCTAGGCTCTTGTAAAAGTCAGTTGAGATGCAAACATTACTTTTGATCTCAGAAGCGTAGGAGACAGGATGACAGCCAACCGTTAAACACACGGGAGAAGCCACTGTCTGGCACATAACAGGCTTTTAATAATGGGCCTGTCCATCCCCATGAGCAAAACCAGATTTTTAGTTAATAATAGGTTCTGGTTTAATTCTACAGTAGATAAGTGTTTATTACTTTATTACTTAAATCAGAGTTATCTTTTTAGTCAATGATTCCCTCCAGTCTAGGATTCCCTCCCTCCTCTCCCTGCTCAGGGCTGGGTGTCCTATTCCTGTGCACAGTCACCACTTTTTCTTGAGGGTCTTGCTCTGTCTCCCAGGCTGGAGTGCAGTGATGTGATTAGGGCTCACGGCCGCCTCCACCTCCCAGGCTCAAGGGATTTTCTCACTTCAGCTTCCCGAGTAGCTGGGACCACAGGTGTGCACCATCATGTCTGGCTAATTTTTTATTTTTTTGTAGAGAGGGGTCTCATGATGTGGCCCAGGCTGGTCTCGAACTCCTAAGCAATCCTCCCACCTCAACCTCCCAAAGTGCTGGGAATGCAGGCTTGAGCCACTGCGCCTGGCCTACCTTCGCTTACAAGCAATCCTCCCACCTTAGCCTCCTGAGTAGCTGGGACTCCACTCGATTAGATGCTGCTCTCCAGTTCTCTTTATGTGGCTTTCTCCTTCAAAAGATGGAACACTCTCTGGGTTCAAAAACTGCTGTCTCTTTCACCTGCTCTCCCCTGAGGACTCGGCATGATCCGAGCCCGCACGGGCTTCCAGCAGTGCTGGCTGAAGCGGATGCAGCAAGATACCGGCAGATTTCAGATTTACCTTTTTCTTTGTCTGCTATTCCAGTTTTCATTTACAGTTCAGAAGTTCTGCCAAAGTCACTTCCCTGTTATATATAATGACAATATTTTTTCCACTTAACACATCGCATTCCAGTCAGGGGACACGGCTCCGGCCCCCTTCAGGCTTCTCATATTTACTCATCCCCTGGACTGTGTCTCTCCAGCTCTGGTGAAATGGAACCGATAAATACCAGCACTGGGGTGGGGGGAGGGTCCTGCTGTTCCACCTTGCCATGGGCTCTTCAGGAATAACCTGTGCCATGCACGCAGCAGCGCCGGGAACTGGCTGACTGTCACTCTTTTTAGACAGGGTCTAGCTTTGTCACCCAGGCTGGAGTGCAGTGGCCCGATCACAGCTCACTGCAGCCTTGACCTCCTGGGGTCAAGGGATCCTCTCACCTCAGCCTCTTGAGTAGCTGGGACTACAGACATTTGCCACCACGCTCAGCTAATTTTTAAAGTTTTTTGTAGAGACAAGGTCTGTGTTGCCCAGGCTTGTCTCAAACTCCTGGGTTCAAGCAATCCTTCCTCCTTGGCCTACCACAGAGCTGGGATTATAGGCCCAGCCTAACTCTGATTCTTCTTTTTTTTTCTTTTTTGAGATAGTCTTGCTCTGTCATCCAAGCTGAAGTACAGTCTGATGAGATGGTGAAGTACACCATCTCAGCTCACTGTAGCCTCCTGGGTTCAAGCGATTCTCCTGCCTCAGCCTCTGAGTAGTTGGGACTACAGAGGCATGCCACCACGTCCAGCTAACTTTTTTGTATTTTTAGTAGAGACAGGGTTTCACCACGTTGGCCAGGCTGGTCTCAAACTCCTGACCTCAGGTGATTCGCCTGCCTCTGTCTCCCAAAGTGCTGGGATTACAGGTGTGAGCCACCATGCTTGGCCTCTCTGATACTTAATAAATAAAATCTACCATCTAATTTTGAGTGGGCAGGTCTTAACCAGGTGTGGAGCTAAGAAAGCTTTGGAATCGACCTGTGTGGCTCCAGAGAGACAAGGGCAAAACCCACTCCAAGTGTGCAGGTCCTCAGAATACTGAGCCACAGATGCTTCACCACCTGCTCCAGTTGCCCTGACCCCAACCCCCTGCACATGGAGGAGCTGCAGAAGTTGCAGAGGCCAGGGAGACACAGTGCAGGCTTCTCCCCAGGGGGCACAAATTCGGCAGGTGTTTCCCCTCCCACAATAGCTGGTGATCTGTCTGATTACTCCGCTACGGAACCTGGGAAGAAGACCTCCTTCTTCCTGACCTCCAATAGTTTCCTCTAAACATGCACGTTTCATTTCTAACAGCTGAAAATAACAGTTCCGATCCACTCTCACTCCCCCACCCCCACCAGCCACAGTTTTTGCATAAATGAATGACGATCCAGTCCATCACTAGCCTCCCTGGGCCAGGTGGGGCAAGAGAGAGGAAACAGCTTCAGAAAGAGTATTCCCAGATGGCTTCCCACAGCTGCACTGCCATCAGCAAGGAGCAACTTCCCACGTATTCCTCTAACCACCGCCTGACGTTCCACCCCAGGTGGAAGGGAGCGGCTAGAAACAGCTACTGCTTAGGAGGGTGTGCACGCACGCCGTGGGTTCCCTCCCAAGGACAGATCACCAGGGGCTCAGGCAAGGGCAGAGTCCTACCGAAAAGGCCATGGGGCTCCGACTGGCGCCTCTCCGTGCCTCGGTTTTGGTCCTTGTGTTTCTTGTTGCTCCTAAGACTCCCAAAGCGCTTCATGGGTAGCTGTGGCCACAGGAGTGGCGACAGGTGAACATATCAGGCCCCGCAGAACCAGTGTCAGCCCTAGGTGGCAGGGAGCCGGGGGAGCATCAGCCCAGCAGGCACAGGGCACCCCAAAAGCTCAGAGTGGCAGCCTGTGCTCGGGTAACAGCCCGGGTCCAAGCGTCCTCACCAGGGGGCCTTCAGGGCGACCTCACTGCAGCCCCAGCGTCTGTGAGGCGCCAGGGAGTGCCGCCGTCCTGCCACAGCAGCTGGAGTGTCAGCCTGGCTGTCCTTAAGTAGCAAGAAGCTGCCGGAAGCACAAACAGAACTTTGCTGGGGATTTGTTGATGTAGTTACCGTCAGCTGTTCACTGAGGACTCTCCAGGGTTGTTGTTTTTTTTTCTTTCTTAAAATTAAAAAAAGGAGGGAAGCCCAGATAGGCAAAGGAAGCACAAGCCTGCAAGTCATGTGCAGCCGGGCATGAGGTCTCTTTAAACAGACTGTAAAAGGAAACCACCCTGGGCAGACAATTCTTGGCACCAATTGGCCAGAGCACATTCCCATTGTGACATGACATCACACAACTATTTTGATTCATGGGTTCCAGGGCCCCACGGGGTCAGAAGGCTCCGGCTGCTGCTGGGTGGAGAAGCCACACAAGTGCCTGGGCTGGAAATTGCTGAATCTACTTTGGCTCACGGTTCCACTCAATGAAAGCAGCAGCGCCGTCTTCAAGGACGGAATACGGCTCCCCCACTGGAATTTAACGGAAGGTCTTCAGCAAATGCATCATCTGAGCTCTGCACTTGCTGCGAATTGCAGCATGACAGAGCTGGAGGAGATTTTAGAGAGACCTAGTCCAACTCCCTTCTATGACAGATGGGGAAACAGGCTCAGGACAGGGACTTGCCCAAGATCCTGTCACCAATGGTAGAACCAGGACTGGCATTCTAATCTCCTTGACAACTAAGCCAACCCACTGATCAAATAAAACAAAACCTAAAATGTTTATAAATCTGTGTATGTTTTGCAACTAACAAACTTTGGAAGCACAACAGAGAAAAAACAAATCCTCGACTTTTTGGCTGATAGCCTCATTAAGTTATCTGCTTTGCTACTAATCAGGTTTGTGACCATCAGAAGGTTACTTCCCATTTCTGAACCTCAGTTTCCCCCTTAGCTAAGACAAGATCAGGTTGTTTCAGGATTTAGTCTAGGGCTAGGCACGATGACTCATGCCTGTAATCCCAGCACTTTGGGAGGCTGAGGTGGGAGGATGGCTTGAGCCTAGGAGTTCAAGACCAGCCAGGGCAATACAGTGAGACCCCTGTGGGAAGTAGAAAAGTTCCTCTTCGAAGTTTCCTTTCTTGTTAAAGAATAAACCATAAGTGTTAGAAATAATAGTTTGTTTTAAAGACTTTCTTCAAAGCCTTCTTGCTTTTTGCTAATAACTGTCAAGCCTGATCCTATGTAGCTTTTAGACATGCTCACAGGCATGTAGTACATTCTATGTCCTTGTACTTTAACCAAGAGACTTATGCTATTACTTTTCTAAGTCTTTTCACAAGCAACTTCCTGTCCCTTCTTTATTTGGACTTCCTCTTTTCCTTTTGTTCTCCATGGCCTCTATCTATTCAAGAAAGTTTTAAGTTATTAGCCAATCAGGTTGAGTTTTAGATTGTGAGGTCTGGCTCCAACCAATAGAGATCAGACACAACAGTAAAGATGACCCCAAATGCGTAAAGGATAAATATGTCTACTTTTCCTTTGTTCATTGTATTCCCGTGGCAAGATGGCTAACAGGAGCACCCTTTCTGCAGAGAGTAAAATTGCCTTGCTGAGAGATCCTTTGTCTCAGTGCCGATTTTTCTTTGCGACACTGAGCATCTGTTTCCAACAACCCCCATCTCTATTTCAAAAAAAAGAGAGAGAGAGAGACAGAGATTTAGCCTAGTTTCAACAGTCTAAACCCCTTGTGGCAATTGAATCTGGTGGAGTCTCCTCAAATGACTATGCATATGAGGGGGAGACTGTCAGACCAGTTAAATAACCCCCGAGCTAAAGATTAGTAGCCTGGGTTCTCCTGGCTGCCCATTAGGGTGGGATAACCTCCAAAACCTGCAATGCCATCAGTTTCTTCAGTGAATTGTTATTATTTATGGTTCAGCTGAAGACAAGGGGATGGCATGTGGAGTGGAAGCATGCCAGCAACTTGCCACTGGAGCCCAGGACTTCTCAGGAGCCATGGCTCCAGCCTCCCAACTTGAGTCTGGCTGCTTTTCATGTCTTTTCTCTTGCCTCTTTCATTTGCAGAGCTCAGTGCCACTAGAGTTGCTGGCCAGTCACTGCAGATCCCTGATGAGATAAAGATGGCTCCAGGCTAGGGGAGCAGGAGGGAGGCCAAGGGATGTCTGCCATTCTACCGCAATGAGAGGAAACCCTGGAATCTCAGCTCCCACCCCAGATCTGCCATTCCCACAGGGCCTCCATCCACAGAAGCCAGGGATGCCCCAGACCTGCCACTCCCATGGGGTATCCATCTGCAGGGGACACTCATCAGCTCCCAAGAAACCTGCTCAGCCCTGGCATGGCTCTGGTGTGGCTCAAGGGTGGCTGGGGCTGGTTCTAGCATTTTAGACCCCATCGACTGGCAGAGCAGCTGCTCATGTAATCAGACCTGATCCCTTCTGCCAAGATGTGAGAGTTTGCCCTTCCCGCCTAGGGTACCCAGTCCATCTCTGCCTAGAGTGACCTCATAATCATACCATTGCTTAGCAGATCAAGAAACTATGGTCTCAACTCTTCTGGTGCAATTTCTACAAAATTAACTCTCTGAGTAACAACTGTCTGCTTGGTGCTGTGCTGAATGTTGTAAGGTCAGGAAGTCTTATAAGGTATGACCCACCCTCTCTCCCTCCCTCCCTCCTTTCCCTCCTTCCTTCCTTTTCCTCCTCCCCTGCCTTCCTCCCTCCCTCCCTTCCTTCCTTTCCCACCCTCCCTTCCTTCCTTCTTTTCTTTTTTCTTCTCTGTTTCTTTCTCTTTCTTTTGACAGAGTTTTGCTCTTGTTGCACAGGCTGGAGTGTAATGGTGCAATCTCACCTCATTGCAGCCTCTGCCCCCCAGGTTCTAGCAGTTCTTCTGCTTCAGCCTCTTGAGTAGCTGGATTACAGGCATCTGCCACCATGTCTGGCTAATTTTTTGCATTTTTAGTAGAGATGCGGTTTCACCACATTGGCCAGGCTGATCTCAAACTCCTGGCCTCAGGTGATCCACCCACCTCGGCCTCCCAAAGTGCTGGGATTACGGGCATGAGCCACTGATGACCCAGCCTTTATACACCTGTGCAGCCTGCCTACACTGCTGGCCCACGTGAACCTTCTGCTTCAGTCAGGGTAGTCTGGTTTCCATTCTCTGGCCATACTTGGAAATTTTTTTTCTCTTTTCTTTTCTTTTTTTTTTTTTTCTGAGACAAGGTTTGGCTCATTCACCCAGGCTGAAGAGCAGCGATGCGATCTCAGCTCACTGCAGCCTCTGCCTCCCAGGCTTAAGCAATCCTCCCACCTCAGCCTCCCAAGTTGCGGGGACTACAGGTGCAAACCACCATGCCCAGGTAATTTTTGTATTTTTTTGTAGAGATGGGGTTTCACCATTTGCCCAGGCTGGTCTCGAACTCCTGGCCTCAAGTGATCCACCCACCTCGGCCTCCCGAAGTGCTGGGATTATGGGCGTGAGCCAAGCCTGGCTGGAATTTTCTAACCTACCCGCTTTTGCTTATTCCATGTGCCCTGCCTCCTGAGCCTGTGGTTTTCAGCTCTGCCTGCTGAAACCCCGTGAAACTCTTACGGCCCAATTCAGAGATCATGACTCCCCCAAGTGGGCTCTCCTTTATCACTTCCCAAAAAGGGGACTTTTCCCTCCTTTGAAAGAGTTTACCTCTTCTAGTCTACATGTCAACATAGCCCTTACCACAGAGAAGGCTGGGAGCCCCAAAAGGGTAGGGGCCCAGGCCTCATCCATTGTGAAGGAGCCCCCAAGCCTCCAGCAAGGCACCTGCTTTGGGAGGCACTGGACAGTCACCCTGATCTCCTGCGGTCCCTCTAGCTGCCCCTGCTCCCCGATGGAGCTGACTGGAGGGGCTACAAGGCCAGGCTCCTCCTCCTGGGCTGCCAGTTAGCTGCAGCCAACAGTGGGCACAGGGGCATGGCAGAATCCAGAAGGAGTGAGAAGCTGAGGCTTTCAGAGCCCCCTACACCCCTGCAGGGTTGCTCTGGCCTCACTGTGTCATACCCCAAGGGAAGAATCCACTCCTCTCAGAGAAAGCCTCCCTTGGCCTTCTGTCTTGGGTCAGGGAACCCCCTCTTTCATCACTCAGACACAGCAGTGGCAGCAGCCCTGCTGATAGGAACCCAGGTTATTGTGCCAGCCCTAAGGGTTCCTGGCAGCCTGCCCACACCTTTGAAAGTAGTGTCTTTATTCACTTCTCCTCCAATGATCCAAAAAGTTCAGTGTGCCTCCTTTCTCCTGCTGGGACTGACTGATAGACACAGGAATCAGGTATTTATAGCAAGGATGCATAAACGAACACACAGAATAAGTCTTGCTCTCAGTGACTTTGCAAACAAGCTGGAAAGACAAAGATACATAATACTAACTGCATGAAAAAGCTGAGGGTATGCGATTTGTGGCTGCACAAAGGAAGGAGAGGGAAGGCCTACGTGGCCTTGCACAGAGAAGGGGAACTTGCGATGGGCCTTCAGGGTTGGAGGATGTGAAGAAGAGGAGAGAACCCAGGCCAGGCCAAATCAATTCGTGGAGGGGGACCTCAGCCTTCAGAAATAAGCCACAAAATCTACTGCCAGCTGGGTCCCTGATACACTGATTATCTCTGTTGTTAAATATGGCAGCCCAAACTTACCATGATTAAATTCTGGAAGTAGGTACGTTTAGGAGTTTCATGTTTAGGTTTCTTTAAAAAAAAATTAGCTTCTCACAAAAATTTTCTCAATTTAAAAATAAAACAATGTTGGGTGTGGTGGCTCACACCTGTAATCCCAGCACTTTGGGAGGCTGAGGTGGGAGGATCACTTGAGCTTGGGAGGTAGAGGCTCTAGTGAGCCATGATGGTGCCACCGCACTTCAGCCTGGGTGACAGAGTGAGACCCTATCTCAATAATAATAATAATAAATAAATAAAATAGCAAAACAGCTTGAGGAAAAGACCTGAACAAGTATCCCAATAAGGAGGCAGATTTGATTAAAAGGAAAAGGTTTTGTTTAAGCCAATGTACTATTCTTACATTACATAATACCACAGACAGAACATTTCAAAGTTTAGTGACTAAAAGTATACGTGTTTAAATTTGTGTGGAAAATAAACAGCAACTTGGGCAGGCCTGATGGTTCCATACTTGCATTTTGTAAATGGTCATTCATTCAACAGGTAGTTATTAAACCTCCAGCCATCGTGCAGAGCAGCTGCTGATGGAAGGGACGAGGTGCTACAAACAATTCAGAGACACTCCTGTTCTCTAAGAACCAGATTTCATGAGTAAATAATAACTCCCACTTATTGAGTGCCCACCATAAGCCCGCTGGGGTGCTGGTCACCTTACAGTTATTATTTCATCTTTCCCACCCATGAGCAGGGCAGGTGTAATTAACAACACTTCATTGAAAGATGAATAACTGAGGGTCAGAAAGGTAGTCCGCCCAGGATGGTACAGCTGGCAAGTCGAGGAAATATGGCCTTGACCCTTCATCTGGACCCGATTCCAAAATTCACATCCTTCCACCATACCATACTTCCCATTCACGTGCACAGGGAAATTCGGCATCTGTTCAGTGCCCTAGCCTGAATCCCACAGGACTCTAGAGGACTGCCATGGACAGAGGGATTTGGAAAAGAATTTCTCTCTACATCCTGATTTTTAATTTCAGGCTGGGAAATTTAAAGGCAAAAGCAGCAGCATGTTTAGAAGTCCTGGTTTGCATTAAAGCCACCTTGCAGCACAGAGCAGATGAGTCGGGAGTCTACACCAAGCTGAGCTGACATGCAGGTTCACCATGCTCTGGAGCACAGAGCTGGCTGCATCCTCCCTGCACGCCACCTCCAGGTGGCTGAGCACACACTATTGCTTCCTCTGCCCAGCAGGGCCAGAACTAATTGCTGCTGCCCAGTTCTGGGCACCACACTCTAAGAACTTGCTCCATAGGCACATCTGATGGGTTTGTGGAGGAAAGGAAGGATATGGCAACTTAGGCAAAGCAAAGCGGAGAAATCACTGACTCATTCCAGTCGCTGTTCTGCTCCTGAGAAAAGTGGGTGGTGGGGTCCACCTGATTGAGCACAAAGTTGTTTCTGGCCCACCACAGTTCTCTGTCCAACAGGATGGATCCTGGAAGGCTTTGTGTGGGAGGAGCTGTTGAGCAGGGTTTGCGCAGCTTTAAGAAAAGCTAGACAAATAAAAACGTGGCAACTTTGACAGTGAACACCAATTCAACAAGATACTCCGACTACACCAACACGTGCCTTGACTTCACTCAAAATGCTCTTCCCAGAGCCAACTTTACCCAAGAGCAGAGAACACAGCTGCTGGCAATGCTGGATTTCAGAAGCGCAGGAGCAGGGATGTGCTGGAAGATCCTCACCAGAAGACAGGGGAAGATCGATCTGCAGCATGTCTGCCAATTTCTGTGGTATAAATATTGTGCAAGGTGGTGTGCACTGGCTTGAAAAGTTCCTGAAAGTTTAACAGTCAGTTCCTTCATTGCTGGGGTCTTTCTGTTTGACTCACACATGCCTGAAATTCCTTACATGAGGGACAAAGCTTTGGATCCCCTAATTAGAGATGAGCGCTGATGCACTGGGAGAGGTGGCACCTTCCCATGGCATGGCGGGGGGCTGAGGACCAGTTCTTCAGCACACGTGACTGGTGGGCGGAAGAAAGATGATCACTCACAGGCAGACGGGGACATGAAACCTTCCCCCCTTCTGTTCAGAGGGGAAACTCCGTCCCACACCTGACTCTGCTCACAGAGGTCGTTCTGACGGAATGCTTTCCATACTCAGAATTCTTTTTTAAAGGGAGGGGCTGAAAAAGGAAAGAACCAATGGCTCCCAAGAAGGAACTGTTTTCTAATGTATGTTCAAAGGGCCAGGGCCTTTTTGGATCACAGTTTAAAACTCATACCCCTGGCTGGTGCCGCAACCCCAAGCCTGGCACGGGACCAGGTAGCTGGACAGCAGATGCGTTCTATCTCTTAGCCATGTCCCCATGCTATGCAGGTCACCATTCTGACAACAGATTCGCAAGATCTGGGATGGAGTGACGTTAGAGCTCAGCTCATTCAGCGTGTGTTCTTTATGTGTGTCTTCTGGTGGCTGCTCTTCTAGGTTTCTGACTGCAAACCTACCTTTGACAACTTGAAAAATGAGCTAGTGTGGAAGAACAGGACCAAGAGACGTTTCATACTGTTAGCATGCTTCATTGTTTTCTGGCTTTTGGGTTAATTTTCTCCCCAGCTAGGCTGAAAGCTCCCTGATGGCAGGGATCTTACCCATGGAAGAAAGAAAAGGAGCTCTTACTAGTTCCTCCACGTGGCCCAGGAGCAGCACGGTGGGTCAGGGAACGGCGAGCCAGCTGCTGCTCCATGCCCGGCCATCCCGGAGGCAGAATGTTCTGTTCCTGGGGGACAATTTGGCAGCTGTTCTGGAGCCAGGAGGGCTGTGCTGACTGCTCCTCTGCCCTCGGCAGGGCTCCAGCCTTGGCCAGCCAGGGCTAGGTTGCAGGAGGCCATGGGACTGGGTCCCATTCGCGCTAATACTTGGATTTTATCAGGTGTGCTGCACCTGCCACATCTGGATGCTGCAAAACATTCCACAGCCAGACCTTGCACTGCACAGCGGAGCTAGGGCAGGAGAGGTGAGTGAAGAGAGGTCGGGGAACTGCAGATGGGCTGGCAGACAGACTGAGCACTGTCGCCCCTGCTTCCTGCGCATAAGGTTAAATGGCACGAAGGCTCACCCTTCCACGTGAGACATGATGGCACTCCTCTGGCTCTGATGACCCAAAACATGCTCTGTAGCCCCTACCCCCAGACTCTGGTGACCCAAAACATGTGAGCAAACCCTTTAATTGCTGGAGGGTTTCTGCTGGTGCCCCGGGGGCCACATTCCCACGGCATCAGGGAAGTGCTAGGACATACAGCCCCTGTTGTCCCACCAACCTGGCACAAGTCCAGGCTGCAGGTTGGAGCCCCACCCCAGCCTTGTCACCTGGCGAATGGGACTCTGGGTCTCCGCTGTAGACACCATGATTGGCACCCAGCCGCCACTTGTCCCCCACCCCATCCCATGCATCAGTTGTGCGGCAGCAGGGTGTCTGAGAGCCGAGGGCCTCATCAGGCCAAGGTGCCTCCTCCTCCAGGTAGCCCGTGAATACCCACAGGGTCAAGCCCCTTGAAGCCCACTCTATCTCCGGACTTCCAATTATATCAAAACCAAATTTTCGAAGAGACCCCCAAGCTTTCCTTCTCATGGAAGTCACCTTGCATGTTATGTGCAGCTGCAAATAGTCTCCTTGAAGTTGTCACTGGGGACCCAGATGAGAGAAAAGTCGCTGAGACTCGGTGTAACCACCCTCCTCCCTCCACACGGCTCCATTCATTCATGAGACTGGTGCTTCCCAGTGCAGGGATGCTGAGGCTGGGGGCCACCACACAGAATCAGGCAACCGAGAAATCCACCAGCAGAGCAGGGCTGGGGGACCCTAGTCACCCTCAGCCTGCACCTGCACAGAGCCGGGAGACTTTGCCCACAGCGGTTTCCTACATTCTTCTCAACCATGCTGTGTGGTAGGGAGGCCAGCCATGACTATTCAGTTCAAAAAATACCGTTTTTAAAAAACCCAGAAGTTCAGATGTGTTCAATATTAGGATCCCGTGGGCAGCCTGTGGGGTTGCGGGGTAGACGCTGAATCTGCTGCTTCCTCACGGGGGCCGCCAGGAGCTGGGCTGCCTCTGTCTGTGGCTGGACCGCTGCAGAAGTGGGTGAGGACATGGGAATCAAAAACTTCTCGCTCATCGTGAACTTTTGCGGACCACAAGCAGTACCTGAAAAGCACCCACTCCCCTGAAGGGCTGTGGTCCAAACCACGTCTCATTATGTAAGCGTGCACAGGTCCCCTCTGGGCCGGGCAGCACATGTGTTAGCACATATTTGCTAGAGCTCTCCTGCCGGTTGCAAAATACCGTGTCATATTTCATGGAAAGTTCTAAAGGTCACCGCTGCACTTGACTCTGAGATCGCCGCGTCGCCTTCCTGGGGCCCTCCCCGTCCCTGCCCCAGGAGGTGTTTATGAGCCGGCACCTCTGCGGAGCGCCCTCCGCCCTGACTCAGGCCCTCATGCCTCTGCTCCACGTCAGCCCGGCACACTCATGGTCACGCACAGCCTCGTGGTGACCACAGGAACTGGAGCCTGAGTCTGAGTGACAAGAGGGTGACTTTTTTGGCAGAGGCAAACCACCTCAGCTCACACAGCTCCACTCATGCCAGCGATATCTAAGCCCACTGAGAACTGGCAGACACAACAGGAACATCTTGCTTTTAAAAACACAGAGAAGTACTCAAAAGGCGAAAGACAATGGCGAGAAGGATTTTTAGTATGCCAAAATGCAGCACCCAGAAAGTCAGAAATCCTGCAACTCCTTAAAATCCTGAAGGGGCATTGCACCCTCCTCTGGAGAGCTCAGTGGGGCCCTTTTCTTTCGTGGTGCCTGGCATCCCTGTGGTCGCCCAGTGCCCAAGAGCACACTGGCCAGGAGCGCTGAAGGCTCTGAAAGGCTCTGCTGGTGAGACCCTGCCCTGACTCCAGCTGCCCCGTGGCCCAGAAGCTGAGCCCTGGGCTCAGAGCAAGGCTTCCGAAAAACAGATTCTGAAGCCATTTGGGTTTTCTGTTTAATTCTCTTTAAGTTATATCTTACAAATGCCAAAGTGCACTGGGAGTGCACCGAAGCCTTGGAGAAGGACCTGGTTACCTCCCAGGCTCTGCGGAAAGCCAGTTTGGCCTGCGGTCTCTCACTCCCAGGAGATGGGGCAGGATTTCCAGTGCCTGGACTCGGGCTGGTCACAGAGAAGTCCACCTGTTCCTACACGTCACTCAGGAGGAAACCCCTGGCTTAGACTGTATGGGCTGAGCTGAAGGTGGCCTCAGATCTGAGGCTTCTTATAATGAATTATGTTTGCAAACAAGGTGACAGGTAGAAAGGTTTAAAACACTTAGGTCAAACATAGCACCTTAAAGCAAGGTATGTTCACTCATCGGCATGCAATTCCAAGCCATTTAGTTTATTCTTCCACATTTCTCCCATAAGAGAGACCGTTTTACCGGGTTTCAAGGCAATCAAATGAGATAAAACAGCAAAAATAACCTGTAAGCTGCAGAGCATTTCACAAACAGAAGACATCGCCATTCTCTGTCCCTGAAAGCCTCTCAGAAGCTCCACTACCTCAGGCTCAAGGCGCCCGAAAGGACCTTGTGTGAACAGCTGTGGAAAGCCTGGGTGAGGACTGAAGGGTGCCTGCTCCAGTGGCCACTCCTGGGGGGCCGCTGGGCACCACGCTGAGAATTCAAGGCTGCAGCCGGAGCCTGGGGAGCAAGCGCTGGGCTCCACGACTCTGGCCTGGCCAGGCAGCGGTTGGACTTGCAACAGGAGCTTCATGCCTTGGCAGGGCCTGCTCTGGATCTCAGAGGAGAAACCAGAAGGAATTGGACAAAGCCCTGCTCTTCAGCCCAAAGCTCAAAGTCCCAGCACTTCATCTTTTGAATGAAGAAGGAAGGGATTTTCTCAGTAACACTTTATTCTTTTTAACCACACATACTAAGAAAACCGGTTTCTTTGCAGCAAATTGCGATGGGGCAGGGAGAGGGTGGGTGCCATTCAAGGCAGGAACGCTGGCTGCCACAGAGCAGGTAGTGGCACAAGGAAGGAGACAGAGAGGGTGAGCAGAACTTGGGCAGAGGACACAGATCTGCATCACGCAGAACTTTGTCCTCATAACTCAGCGGCTGTTGGATGTGTTGACATGTACAGGGTAATCTAACAAGGACACTGACTCATCTATAAAGAGTGAAATTATAGTACTTAGTATCTTTTGAAAAAGAAAACTGTTGGCTCAAGCCTGTAATCCCAGCACTTTGGGAGGCCGAGGTGGGTGGATCACCTGAGGTCAGGAGTTGGAGACCAGCCTGGCCAACATGGTGAAACTCCATCTCTACTAAAAATACAAAAATTAGCTGAGCCTGGTGGCGGCTGCCTGTAATTCTAGTTACTCAGGAGGCTGAGGCAGGAGAATCGCTTGAACCCAGAAATTGGAGATTGTAGTGAGCCGCGATCACGTCACTGTATTCCAGCCCAGGCAACAGAGTGAGACTCCATCTCAAAAAAAAAAAAGAAAAGAAAAAGGAAACTGTTAAGTGTGTAATGCATCTGACACTTTAAAAAGATGTATGCTCTGGGACTTGATGGCTTTAGTTCCAGATATCTAGAAAGTTAACTCGCGTGGCTGGTTCATTCCTTGAGACTAACAAGATTTAAGAAAACAAACCAAAAAAACCCAAAACGATCCTATTGCTTGACTGTCCACTCTTTGAGACTGGCTTTATCCCAGATGTCAGCTATTACTATACTCACGGATGCCACTCACCTCAAATTCTTTTCTACTTACAGCATCATTGCCAAGGGGGTGATAATTGCCCCAAAAGGAATGAAAGTCAGCTCTTGAAGGGGGCCAGAAAAACTTACTTTTTTTTTTTGAGACAGGGTCTCGCTCTGTTGCCCAGGCTTCAGTGCAGTGGCATAGTCTCGGCTCCCAGGCTCAAGCCATCCTCCCACGTCAGCCTCCCTACTAGCTGGTACTACAGGCACGTGCCACGACGCCTGGTTACTTTTTGTAGTTTTTGTGCAGATGGGGTAGAGACATGAGTTTGTAGAGATGGGGTTTCACCATGTTGCCCAGACTGGTCTCAAACTCTTGGGCTTCAGTGATCCGCCTTCCTCGGCCTCCCTAAGTGCTGGGATTACAAGCACGATCCACTGTAACTGGGCAAAAATATTACTTCTTATACACAAGGAACAGATATACTTACAGTATGTAAACAATAGATAGTATATCTGTTTTATTAAAATTGCATAGAGATTATCAGAAAAATAGAAAAGCATTTTAAGGGGTAATTTTCAAAAGACTGATTTTTTTAAAAAAGAGAACAGAGGGAAAATTGGTAAGGTGTGGGGTGTGACACTGAATTATCTGACCGCCCCCCCATTGTAATAAACTGCCAACATACAAGGTTTAACATTGATAAACCATAAAACAGTTGACTAGGCATATGATTTTTAAAGGTTTCTTTTGGGGTTTTGTGGAGGAGGCTGGGAACTATTGCCTTTCAATATAAATTGTTTTGGAATGATTGAACTACTTCACTGAAAATTAAAATATAAAGGGGAGAAAACAGAACAAAAAAATCTGGTAAATGACGATTAGCAGACAAAATCAGCAAGGTACATTATCAAAAAAATTACTTTGGCAAAAGCTAAAATGAAAATAAAAAAGGTCGCAAAACTCTGTCATCAGCAGGGGCAAGAAGGGAAGAACACCTCTGCCGTGCCATCCGGCCTTCACCCTTCCCTGCCTGCAGGCAGAAAGATGAGCTGCGCACTTTCACCCAACCTTCCCCGAGTGACGACACTGAAAGAATCTGCTAATCATTCACCAAAATTTAAAAACACAGTTTCCTGGCCTTTGGCCAACATGGGGCTGACCTGGGTGTTCTGGAGCCTCCGAGGGTGAGGAAGAGGCTGAGGGTTCTCCTCACAGAGTGCCACAGGCTAGATGTCTCTAGAGAAGAGATATGCAAAAGAAACTGGGCTCACTGCCAAGCAGAAGAGATGTGGTCACGCAAGAGAACGGGATTAACCATCCATCCGAAGATGAAACTCAGAAAAGGCGGCTACGGAGAATCTGCTGTCTTTTCTCTCTCCTACTAGAAGCTTTAAAGGGATGGTTAGACCCTGAGTCAGCCTTTCGAGTTGTAGCAAGCAGACACCTGGAGGGGCAATGTGACAGTCCCCCGTCCATCGTCCTGTCCTGATGTCCCACCCTCCCACGACAGTTATTCCTTTGAATCAATGAACTGTATCCACGTCCCTCACTCTCTCCTCTTCCTCCATTTCTATAAGCATTAAGTGTCTACATGGGCCAAGTACGGAGAAGCAGATGTGAAGCTGTCTTCGGTCATCAAAACTCTGCTGTTATTAAACGTTTTTGTGCATCAAAGGACATTATTAAGAGAGTGCAAAGCAACTCACAGAAAAGGAGAAAATATTTGCAAGTCATATATCTGATAAGTATCTAGTATCCAGAATACATAAAGCACTACAACTCTACAACAGAAAGACAACCCAATTAAAAAAATGAGGAGCCGCTTTGATTAAATATTTATCCAAAGAAGATATACAGATGGCCAGAAGGTACAAGGGAAGACGCCAGACCTCACTAGGAAACTGCAAATCAAAACAGCAATGACAGACCACTTCACATCCTCTAGGATGACCGCACTGGAAAAAAAAAGGAAAAGAATGGGGCCAGGCGTGGTGGCTCACACCTGTCATCCCAACACTTTGGGAGGCTGAGGCATGCAGATCACGTGAGGTCAGGAGTTGGAGACTAGCCTGGCCAACAGGGTGAAACCCCGTCTCCACTAAACATACAAAAATTAGCTGGGCGTGGTGGTGCACGCCCGTAGTCCCAGCTACTCAGGAGGCTGAGGCAGGAGAATCCCTGGAACCTGGGAAGCAGAGGTTGTAGTGAGCTGAGATGGTGCCACTGTGCTCCAGCCTGGGCAGCAGAGCAAGACTCCATCGCAAACAAACAAACAAACAAACAAATGACTGAACTGCTGGCAAGGATGTGGAGAAACTGGAACCCTTTACACTGCTGGTGGGAATGTAAAATGGTGCACTGTAGTCAACAGTTTGGCCATTCCTCTACGAGTTAAACATGAAATGACCACATGACCCAGAAACTGCGCTCCTAAGTATATACCCAAAAGAACTGAATGTTGGTGGCAACACTATTCACAAAAGGTGGAAACAACCCAAATGACCACCAATGGATGACGGGGTAAGCAGAATAGAGTCTATTTTACAATGGAATAGTATTTAGGCATGAAAAGGAATGAAGTTCTACAAAGCTGATCCACTTTCAAAACGACCTGCAAAGTGAAAGAAGCCACACACATAAGTCTGCATATTGCAGGGTTCCATTGATGTGAAATACGCAGGACAGGCAAGTCCGGAGGGCAGACAGCAGCTTCGTATTTGCCTGGAGCTGTGGGAGGGGTCATGGAGATGGAGGGCTAAGGGCTGTGAGGCTGCCATCTTGGGTGATGAAACAGTTCTGGGACTCAGGAGGGGTGATGGTCACGCAACACTGTGATGCCCTTCATATCACTGAATCATACACTTTAACGCAGGAGGCTGAGGTGGAAGGATCACTTGGGCCCAGGAGGCAGAGGCTGCAGTGAGCCAAGATTGCACCACTGCACTCCAGCCTGGGTGACACAGCAAGACCCTCTCTCAAAAATAAAGAAAGAAAGAAATAAAAATCGTTAAGGTGCTAAATTATATATTATCTGCATTTTACCATAATAAAAAGGTTAAATTAAACCTACAAATACTGGAGGAAAATATGGATTAATTCTTCTACAATCTGGATTTCTAAGGATGACTAGGTATGCTCACGCTCCTAACGGCCATTTCCGTGTCTCTTGAGAACTGCCTGCGCATGTGTTCTGCCACAGTGATTCAAAGATGCCGTCTATTTTTATAGCTACATGGTACTCCGCTGTGTAGCTGCAACCGCTTTATCTCATTCTCCATACTGATTCAAAGATGCCGTATTTTTTACAGCTACATGATACTCCACTGTGTAGCTGTGCCTTCTTTATTTCATTCAGCTACTCTCTTATAATATGTATTTATTTTTTTGAGACAGGGTCTTGCTTTGTCGCTCAGACTGAAGTGCAGGGCGATTACAGCTCACTGTAGTCTTGAACTTCTGGGCTCAAATGATCCTCCTGCTTCAGACTCCCAAGTACCTGCGACTACAGGCCCGCGCCTCCATGCCCAGCCATTTTTAAATTATTTTGCTAGAGGCAGGGTCTCACTGTGTCACCCACGCTGGTCTTAAACTCTTGAGCTCAAGCAACCATCCTGCCTCAGACTCCGAAAGTGCGGGGATGACAGGTGTGGGCCACCCCGCCTAGCCAGCTACTCTCTTCTGTGTGGGCATTAGGTTGTCTCTGGTACGTCTGCTGAGAAGGCCTAGAAGCAATGACACCCTCGGAGCAGCACGCACATGTAAACACTATTTGCCACTAAAAGTAGCAGGGGCTCCTTAGAGCAATGGCGAATTCCGGGCTGGGGTGGGTGGTGTGCAAGATCTGCCAGAAAGCCAGGAAGTGCCCACAGCATGATGGGGACTTGACATTTCCTCATATGAGGAGGAAAGTCAGAGGACACAGTGACGAGCCTGAAGAGGCTCCTCCTGGCCATGTCTAGGACAATCTGAGCATCAGAAACATGATAATGAAGACATGGAGTCAACCTAAATGCCCATCAATGACAGACCAGATAAAGAAAATGTGGTACATACACCCCACAGAATACTATACAGCCATAAAAATGAAAGAGACCATGTCTGTTGAGGGAACATGGATGGAGCTAGAGGCCATCATCCTTAGCAAGCTAACACAGGGACAGAAAACTAAATGCTGCATGTTCTCACTTAAAAGTGGGAGCCAAATAATAACAACTTATGAACACAAATAAGAAAATTGCAAACACTGGGGTCTACTTATGAGGGGGAGGGTAGGAGGAGGGAGAGGACTGGAAAAGATACCTATTAGGTACTGAGCTTAATACGTGATGAAATACATGGGTGATGAGACAATGTGTACCACAAACCCCTGTGCCACATCATTATCGATGTAACAAGCCTTCACATGTACACCCAAACCTAAAATAAAAAGTTTTTAAAATATATGATAATGACAAATTATAAGACACAGGATAGGACACCAATCCATGGGTCCATACACACACACACACACACACACACACACACACACACACACACACACACACACACACACACGGAGAGAAGGAGAACCTCCTCTTTAAAGTAGAATTCCAACCAGTCAGAGTACAATTCCTGATAAATTCAGAAAATCATCTTTTGGTAATTACTATAGTAATAATTCCGGTAAGAAACATGGATTGATTGTAAAACCAGTAAGTGAAAGTTTGATGAGAAAGAAAATATTTACATGATCCCAAAGTAGCTCCGCCTGAAACCCTGACTGGTGACAAGGGGGAAAGTCAGCCCTTCATTTTATTTAATTTTTTATTTATTTATTTTTTTGAGACATAGTCTCGCTCTGTCGCCCAGGCTGGAGTGCAGTGGTGTGATCTTGGCTCACTGCAACCTCCGCCTCCCGGGTTCAAGCGATTCCCCTGCCTCAGCCTCCTGAGTAGCTGGGAATACAGGCGCCCACCACCATGCCCAGCTAATGTTTTTGTATTTTTAGTAGAGATAGGGTTTCACCATGTTGGTCAGGCTGGTCTCCAACTCCTGATCTCATGATCCGCCTGCCTCGGCCTCCCAAAGTGCTAGGATTACAGGTGTGAGCCGCCTCGCCCAGCCATATGCCCCTTATTAAAGTAGAGAACTTAACGGTGGCAGACGCCCCCTTCACCTAGTGACCAGCGTCCACTTCACCAGGAAAGTGTCATGGCTGCATTGGGTGCTCCTGCTGGGATGCCCAAGGCAGCACATGGACAGGTGGACGCCCTCCCGAGGGTGCAGGCTAACTCTGATGGTGAGGAAATGGCCGGAGACATAGCAACTGGCCGGTGTCCCCCTGAAAACTGCTAAGGCCATGACAGATGAGATGGGACAGAGGAGCTGCTCCAGATGAAGACACTGAAGAGAAAGGACAATGAAACAAAACATGTGACTGGGGGTCTCCTTTCCCGAGAAATGACACCCCTGAGGCAAGGTGCAAAAGGTGAATGGAGCCTGCAGCTTAGCTGATAGTACGGTATTAGCACTAATTTTCTGATTTTTGACAATTATACCATGGTTAGGAGAATGACCTTGTTTTTATGAAATATCCACTGAAATATTTAGGGGTAAAGGGAGATGATGTCTGCAAATTTCTCTCAGGGGTTCAGAGTTCATATAAACACACAGCAAGAGATCGTGAGAAATGAGATATGTGCAGATCTGGTGAAATGCTAACATCAGGCAATCTGGGTAAAGAGGATATGAAAACTCTTTGTATTATTTTTGTGATCTTACATTTGAAATTGTCAAAATAAAATATTATTTATTTTTTAATAATTTTTTTTTTAAGAGACAGAGTCTCACCATGTTGCCCAGCCTGGTCTTGAACTCCTGGGCTCAAGTGATCCATCTACCTTGGCCTTCCAAAGTACTGGGATTACAGGCATGAGCCACCTCGTCCAGCCCTAAAATGTTATTTTTAAAAAGGAATTAAGAAATACAGGCTGGGCACGGTGGCTCATGCCTGCAATCCCATCACTTTGGGAGGCTAAGACAGTAGGATCACTTAACCCAGGAGTTTGAGACCAGCCTGGGCAACATGGCAAAATCCCGTCTCTACAAAAACAAAAAATTAGCCGGGCATGATGGTGCACATCTGTAGTCCCAGCTACTAGGAGGTTGGGGTGGGAGGATCGCTTGAGCTGCAGTGAGCTGCGATTGCACCACTGCATTCCAGCCTGGGAGACAGAGCAACACCCTGTCTCGAAAAAAAGAAAAAGAACAGAACTACAGTGGACCTGTGTGTTAACAGCATGTGTTAGCGGCCTTTTACCATCTCCCAAGGTGGGATCATCACCGAAGCAGGCCCTAAGAGGACTAGAGGACTCTCACTTGCGGAGGGCAAGGAGATTCTTCTGGGCATTTTTCTTTGGCTTCTGCCAAATAATAATAACTGCCTGGACACACAGAACATGCAGGCCAGCCCAAGCTGGGGACATCTGCCAGGCTGGCGCCAGAGGGCGCTGTCCCCGGGGACCACACGGGCTGCCAGGCCACATAACTGTGCAGTGCGTTGGCTGAACTTTTCAGGAAACTTGGATGCCACACATGCTTTCCCTTTCTTTGTGGGCAGGCAAGATGAGTCACGTTTTTCTGGAGTCTGCTCGGCCCGGTATTCAGACCTCATCAGCTGCCCCAGTCCGGAAGGCTCCAGCTGCGGCGAGTGATGCCCACGCTGGCTGGGCGAGCGCTGGGGCTTAGGGTGGCCTTGGGCAAGCCAGAGTCCATCTTTTTTTGTCGGGAAAGGGGTAAGGCTCACAGTAATTCTGGATCATGGCAACATGTGGGGACAGTCCCAGGCCCTTTGTCCAACTCACAGGGTGCAGCCCCGAGGGAGGCTGGGCTCTGGCTTCACAGTCCCTGCTCTCCTGACTCCCCGGCACCTCAGCCGCACCCCACTCGTCAGCACTTCTCCAGGCCCTACCTTGGAGGCCCCTAATGCCCACCTCCCTTCCTTCCCATGGCCACTGTGGGATGGGGATGTTGCAGCAGAGACTTGAAGGAAGGGACCTCAGCTGTGTCTATCTGCAGGAAGGGTCGCTGCAGGGTCCCTGAGAGGCAGGCTCTGGGATGGACACAAGCACGTTGGATGGACATCAGGGAGTGCTCTTGGGCCTGACAGAAAGGCAGTGAAGACCCATGAGGCCCCTACAGAGAGTTCTGGAGCTCACATGCCCCTTCAGAGCTGTCCATAGCGGGGGTCGGGGGCTGGTCCTTTCTGTCCATACATTGGCCGGTTATTGGGTGCAGGCCACCTCTGGGAGGTGCGGAAGTCTGGCAAGGTGGCTCAGTAGCTGAGGGCCATCTGTCTGTCATGCCCAGCAGCTGGGAGTGAGTTCCTCATTCTTGAAGGAATGGGGAATCTGGGAGGCACAGCATGGCCTCAAGGGTGTTCTGTTCCAGGGTGTTCCGAGCAGAGGCCTGGAGGACAGCTCAGCCTCTCAGGGGGCCGGAGCAGAGGAACGCAGGCGGGTGGGTATGCACCAGACGAAGGCAGAGCCGGCCCAGGGCCAGACCTCAGAGGGCCTCAGAGGCCATGCGCAGTAGGACTAAGGAGTTTTAAGTTAAATGTACTGGGGAGGCGTCAGGGAGTTGGACAGGGGACCACATGATCAGATTTCTGTTTTAGAAACAGGAGTTGGCAAATGACTACCCAGCGGCCAAATCCTGCTGGCCACCTGCTTTTAGAAATGCTGTTGGAACACAGTTGCACCATTAGTTTACACTTCGTCTATGGCTCCGCTGCAAGAGAGACCACGTGGCCTTCAACGCCTACGATATTTACCATCTGGCTTTCTACAGGAAACATTTGTCAACTCCTGTTTTAAGAGACCCCTCTCCTTGCTGGGCAGAGTCATTTCCAAGGCAGCAAGAGGGCTCCCACAGGGGCCAGGGCCCCTCATGAGCCCCCCAAGTTCCCACCCCCATGCCTAAACCACGTAGTTCAGCAGTGGCTTGTGTTTTTGGTGTTAATGACAGAAATCACCTGTGCACACACAGGGTTCCTCCAGGAGGCCGCAGGGCCCTCCCAGCTGGAAGTGGAGAAAGGGCCTGAGTGTCGCTGTGTGCCTCCCCTCCCATCCCCCACTGCTCTCTCTCTCTTCTCAGGCCTCTCCTCCTGGACCGCCAGTGATGCCTGCAGCCACAGGGCCCTCCGCCCTCGAAGCAGGTCTCGCCTCTGCTGCATCGGTACAGCCATGCAGGGACCTGTGGCCTCCCTGAAAATGAGGAGTAAAACGACCATGTGCGGGGCACAGGAGCCATGTCTCAGGAGCACCAGTCACACATGTGACCGCAACAAAGGCAGTGTGGGTTCCTTTCAACACAGGAGCCACCAGAGCTTCCCTGGGAAGCCCTCTGCTTCCAAGGCACCAAAGGTTTCCTGTCCCTGCAACGCTGGGGGGAAACCTAGATGGATTTCTGGGTGCATTCCAGGCACCCAGCTCCGCACATGGCTCAGGTACACACAAGGACTCAGTGTTGTCCCCAGGCAAGCGGGTACCCCACGCTGCTCTCACGCCCAATCCTTGCCCTTAGCTACTCTGCCTGGATGCAGGAGCTGACCTCTGACCCCGGCTGCCATGCGTCCAGGCTCCCGCTGGGCAGGGGACAGGGAGACACTTGGGCAGCATCTGACCGTAGCTCCAGCCCCTTTGGCTCCTGTTCCTGCCAGACAGACCAACCGCAGCTCCTGGTTCCAGCTCCACCGGGGCGCCCTGCACCGCCCTCTTTCCTGCTCCCACATGGAGTGGGAAAGGATTTTCCTTACTCATCGCTGGGTCACTTCTCAAACTCTAGTCTGGCATCTCAGCTCTTTCTTCACCTTTATAACCACGCAGCCACCTCATCAGAACCATAACCTCCTTGAATTAAACTCCATCTGTTTTTAGTACCAAGAGCAACCCTCTTCCAGGTAGGACCTGGGCTGACAGCTGAGCTGGGGCCATCGCAGGAGACAATTCCGAAGGGGTCGGCGCCATGGTTCTGCCGAGTAACCGGTGGTGAGCTTCAGGCCTAAATGCTGGAGTCCTAAAAGTACTTGAGCCTGACCCCCGCCCCCGGGTTTTGGTCTTGCTCTCTATTTAGGGACAATGGCCCTATTGATGCTCAGCCGCTGAACCACTGCCTGGTGTTTGGAGGGGGTGCTCCTCAGCCCCGGGAGCGCTGGGCATGGAAGCGCGAGGCTTGGAGGCTCTAAATTAAAGTCTTCAGAGCTTGGGTTCATTCCTCCATACACAGTACAAAACCTTTGGCATTTTATGGGAAAACAGACTTTTATTTGAAAAATAAACTCAAGTTGCTGGGATAGAAAGGAAAAGCTGTCTGTGATCCAACGCTGAAATGGTGTGAAAGGACCCGAAGTTTTACAAGTTAAATAAACGTCTCTGAAAGGCTCATTCGAATTTCAAACAGCTCTCAGCACAGATCCTCTGAAAAAGATCCCCCGATGTAGCAGAATGAGATACAGTGCCCGCTCCAGGGTGCGGGTCAGCCATGTGGAATGGGAGGTTCGGATTCAACCACAAACAGAGAAAATTAAATTCCTTTTCGATGTTCAAAATATACATGACCTCGGTCATCGTTGTGAGCTAGTCTTGGAAACGGATAGGGGAAAAGTTTCCATTCCACATCTATGGCAGAAACCCAGCACTTCCTTCTATCCGGCGGATTCTCTGTGCCTAAGCACTCCCCAGGCAGACTCGCCTCAAAGGCATTCCACGCGCATTCTGCTGTCCTCTGACCATCTAGGGGGGTATTTTCCAAGTTGCAACCACTGCCCCCCGCCCCACACCATCATGTGGTCAACTGTGTGGGTCTGATAAAGCAGCTGAAACAGCAGAATAGAAAATAAAATACGCAGTTGGGGGGTAATATTGCTTTGTAAAAAGCGGGGTTTTTGTTGATGTGTTGTATGTGCTGGATGATGACATCATACGCATTTGTTCCTGTGGGCCGCAGTCAAACGTCTTCAAACCCTGCTGTGACGAAGCCCCGTGGCCTCGTTTGCCATCTCAGTGCTATCAATGTCCTTCCCTGGGTGGCTGTAGACGCCCTAGCTGTCAGGCTACATTCTCCGTCCTCTGCTTGTCCCTACCAGATGCCATGGTCATGACCTGCAGTAACCTTCGGTGTAACCAAAGTAGGTAGCTGTCTAGGTCAGGGGTTTCCAACTTTTTTCTTTTGTTTCTAGTAGGACAAAGATAATGTCTGAATGTCCAGAAGGGCTGATTTCGTCGGCAGCAGTTACCAGGAATGCGCTGCTGCCCATGAGACAAGATGCCATTTCTTGCTCTGTGGGGGCCACCTGGCCAAAGGCCACCTTGTCTTACTCCCCAAAAGCCACCATGGCATGGTTTTAGGGTTCTGGGAAGACAATCGCTTCCAAAAAGAGTCACTGTCACATCTGATTTTGATGCTAGGAATTCTTTCTTAGTTGTATGATAAATGTGTCAACTACCTCTGAAGTATGTCGCCTTTAAGTTCTATAATGCCATCTTACATATCTTTGCCAGAACCTTTTCCATCTGAGGGAGGAGGGAAAAGGATAAAGGCACATTGAGCTCTAGGAGCTGCGGGCCCACAGACAGGAAGCAGGTCAGGGAGATCCAAGGTCCCCAGAGACACACATTCTTCCCACATGGGGTGACCATCAGTGTACCCCGAAGGTATGAATGCTGAGGGCACCGACAAGTCCTGGGGGATGAGGAGCTACGGACTGGAAGAGCTTGGGGAAATCAGAGGCAGGTGCACGAAAAGCTCAATATGTGATTTTTAAAGAGACAAGAAGGCAACAGGAAGTCATCACGAGAGAACACAGACTGCAGAGAGACTAAAATAACAGCTAGATTTCAGGGTGCAGGCGGGTTGTTCAAGGCAAGCAGATCCCTAAGGCTTTCTGGAGCGGGCAGGACTTGAAGGAGGCCTCCAAGGAGGTGGCCCACACTGACGTATCTCCAGGTCCACTGCAGGGACTGCTTGCTGTTCACTCAGCCTTCTCTCTACCATCTCTTCCCTGTACAGTTGACAGACAGCTCTCCACATCACAAGTCCCTACCCTGATCCCTCGGTCAAAGCCTGGAATCCTGACTCTCCTGCAAGCCCTGCCCCACTCCCTGACCTCACTCCTGCACTTGGTTCTGGCCACACTGATCACAGCTCCCCACAGGCTCAGAGGCTGCTCCTGCCTCCGGACGTTTGCATGTGGGTCCCTCCGCCAGGTGTGCCCTGGCCTCCACCGGTCCGCTCCCTGGCTCCATCTCACCACTGGCCACACATCTCCATGTCAGGGGCTGTTGCTGCCTTTCCCACAAAGAGCAGCACCCCTGCAACCCCCCTCCTCCCACTGCTTTTCCTCTTGGCACTTGAGATGCACAGCGGGCGCTTTTCCTCATATGGTACCGATTGTCCCTAGAATGGAGTCCCCACAAGGGCAGGGATGGGCTCATTCACTGCTGCGTCCCCAGGACCCAGCACTTAGCAGGTTCTCACAGAACATAGCCCAGGTGAATGTCCTCTGTGTGAGGGACTCCCCTTTGAAAGGCCTGGGCAGACAGGTTTCCTCTGCTCCTAACACCTGCTTTCTTCTGTCTGGGAGGCACATTTGAAGGTGAATATCTCCATGCTGGAAAAAACCCAGGCAGGAAGGATCCCTGCTGCTTGCCCCCAGGCAGGACCAACCTGCACTCAGCACCAGACTCAGTGTGTGAGGCTATGTCACCCCCTAGTGGTGACTCTGTCACAAAGCCAGAAAAACCAGAGACGCACTCAGCCTGGCCAGCTGTTCCCAGGGGCCGAGGGGACCCAGACCTACTCTCTCACCCACGCTTTTTCTATGAATGAAATCAGATGTAAACAAACATTCAGAAAATAAAGGTGAGAAGGCCTCCAATATTGAGGCCACGTTGTCCTGAATGAGGGAGAGATTTAGCATCGACTTTCTTCCTTCCAGTCGGGCTCCCGCTTGAGCGGCTGTCCCTGCATGCTGACTGCAGTGGGGTGACATCAAGTCATTCCCACAGAGCTTTTCCATTCATTGCAGATTATGTGGGAATTTATCAAAAATTCGCCTTCTCTTTTTTTAGAAAAGGAAGCTAAGATGGGAGGCGCATCAGAGAGAACCTAGAAGTGAATATACATACGGCAGGCCGAGCTCAGGGCTGAGCAGCTGGGTCTACCAGAAGCCTGTCTCGATCAGCTTGCTTGCTTACTTCTTCTTCAAGAGACTTTTTTCTTGCTTGCTTTCTTTGAAGCAGAGTCTTGCTCTGTCCCCAGGCTGGAGTGCAATGGCATGATCTTGGTTCACTGCAACCTCCACTGCCCAAGTTCAAGCAATTCTTATGCCTCAGCCTCCCAAGTAGCTGGGATTACAGGCATGTGCCACCACATCCGGCTATTTTTTTTTTTTAAAGTAGAGACAGGGTTTCACCATGTTGGCCAGGCTGGTCTTGAACTCCTGACCTCAGGTGATCCACCCACTTCAGCCTCCCAAAGTGCTGGGATTACAGGCATGAGCCACTGTACCCAGCCAAAAGAGTTTTTTAAAAGCTGGGACTGCCCTATAGAATGAAGTTTTTGCTAATGTGCATAGCATTTCCTCTGCCCCCAGACCTCTGCGTGGCTCTCTCTGGCTCCATTGTAGTCTCACCAGAGAAGACTTTCTTTGCCATTCTATGCAAAGCAGCGCCCACCTGGCTACCCACCCTCTCACTCTGCTTTTGTTTCCTTGACAGCATGGAGGCAGTTAGTCTGTCTGTGCTCCTGTGCCCCACCCCTCCTCCAGCCCTCTGTCTGGAAGATTCCAGACTAGCTCTGCCAGCTTGGCCATGATTGTCTTCAGCCGAACAGCACACCTTGTCCACAGCTCACCTGGGTCAAGGAGATGTGTCAGGATACAGTTAGGATGGCTTAATGGCACGTGCAGAAAAATGTAACTGTAAGGATGCTTATCACCTACAATAGTGAAGAGCTGGTAGGCAGGCAGTTGCAGAGAGGTCAGCTTAGTAAAACTGCCTGTGCAAAAGTATGACAGTTAAGAGAAATCTGACATCGTTAATTCCACATTGCTTCTGACCTCCAAGTGTCCTTGATTATTCCTGGGCACACACAGGCCAAGCTCACTTTGGGAGAAAGTTAGTTTAACCTTCAAGCAAGGATGATAATAGCCCTTCCCCAGACTAAAATGCCATTGTAAAACTAATGAGAGGCCACAGGTTAGGATTATGAGAGGAGCCTGAATTCTGCTAATATGTAGGTGTAGTTAAATGATAACTAGCCATTGTCCTGAGCTCACAAGATTTGTAACTTCCCCAATTACTCCTGTAGAAGCTAAGATTGGCCTTTTGAGATGTCTTTCCAGACTTCTGCATTCTGGCAACCAACTGACCCCACCTGGACTCCTCGGTCACCACCCAGCCAGTTCTGCGGCCTCTCCCAGAGGTGGAGTCAGCATCGTTTTCCACACCCCTCTGAAGGCATCCCCAACCAATCAGCAACGCCCATTCCCTAATCCTCACCCACCAAACTATCCAAGAAAACTGCTAACCTCCCTGAAGACTGACTTGAGTGACAGACAGCTGTCTCCTGCTGGCATGGCCGGCCTCTTGTGTCAGTTGACTCTTTCTTTACCGCACTGCTGTGGTCTCAGTGAATTGAGTTTCCCTGTGCGACAGGCTGAAGGACCCACGAGGCAGTGACATCAGTGCTGCCAACTGTGTCCAGGATCACCTGCCCAACTTTCTGCTTGGCCACCTTGTGCCTTACTCTTTGTTTTCATGGCCCTAGAAACCATGTCCCCACACCACAGCCAAAGAAAGAAAAGGAAATTCATCCTCAAGTGTGTCCTTTTTGTTGTCGTTGGGGGAGACATGCTTTTCTTAAATCCCTAGCTGACTTCTCCCACTCACTAGCATGTGGGAAAGGGACACTTCCGAGGGAATTAGACCAATGACAGCTCCTGTCCTGGGGCCACGCCCTGAGTAAAACCAGGTTCTGCTATGAACCTGGTTCTGCTATGAACAAGAGGCAGCCACTGTCGGATGGGCTAGCACAGTCTGCCGCGCAGCTTAGAGAGGAACAAACTGTGCACGGTGACAGACGTGATGGACGTAGGGGAAGAAAGGGCCCAGAACAGGTGGGGAGAAGTCGAGAGTAAGGCCCTGCATGGTAGCCAAGGGCAGCGGGTTCCCCCACACGCATCTCCAGCGTGAGAAATGACTTTCTGCAGCAAGCAGGCAAATATTTGAAGAATGCGCCCAATGGAGGAAGGAGGCTTGGCTGACAGTATTGACACACGTGCTCATACATCTGTGTCAGTTCTTATGTATACAGTTTATAATAAGCTTAGGGAGCAGGTAGGCAGGCACAGGAAGCCCAGCTGTGGCCCACTGGGGGCCCCTAAGGGAGCCACCACTGAGAGGCAGGGCTAATTCAGTGAGGACGGGGCTAGGGAGGCCGGCATGGGCGGGTCAGCTATTCATGGGAGCAAACTACAGCGGCTGTTGGAAAAGAGGCAAACTATGCCAAGCAGCCTCTGTGTTCAGGGCAGGCCAGTCCACGCACACCCACCAGCACCTCTGAGCTGTGTGCCTGGAACCAGCCACTCGCCTTCTGCCAGGATGAGCAGCTGTCTTGCAGGGTTGCAGTGTATTCAGGATTGGACTCAAACCCCCTGAAGCTCACTGCTAAACACTGAAGGATGGGGGACACAAGAGAGATCCATCTGCGACCTTAAGAAGCATCCTTTACAGAGCAGATAGCACATTCACATGCATGCCCACAGCGCAGCTCCCTGACTGACGGCTGGCTGGGGTAAGCATAGGTCTGGGAGGACAAGCAACCTCATCAGGACCCTGGGCACAAATGGGAGAAGTCATCCCCCAAAGCAAATGAGCCAGCAGCCTGAGCTGGACAAAAGCCAGCCCTAGAGATGGGCTGGGCTCCTGAGTCGTGATGGCTCTGTCCCTGCTCCCTCCACCGGCTCCTCCCCTCCCAGCCTGCAAACCTGCACATGCTTCTCCCATCTTACAACAAACCAACTGAAAATGTCCATTAACCTGAATCCATACCCTCGCCACCAGCTCGCCTCCATTGTCGGGTGGGCTCAAAAGTGCCACAGTAAGAATTGAGCCCCAGATTCTCAGTTGTTTGACCTAAAAAGGCCATGCATGGTCAGACACAGCCAAGGCTGCTGAGGTTTCCTGCCGAGGCGGGTCTGCTGTTGTCCTCTTGCCCCCAGCCATCCCAGCACAGAGACGAGCGCTCAGGTTGCTCTTAATGCCTTGGGTGCGACGTGACACCTGTCCTTTCACTCCCTTTGGCAGAAACCCCATCATGTGGTCCCACCCTGACCACAGGAGTGGGCTGGGAGAAGCAAAGCAGCTCCTGGCTCTTGCACAAGCACCAAGTTCCTGGCACAGATGCACTCACCTGCGCTTCTGACCCCCGCACCTTGAAAGAAGCTCACTGCCTCCTCGGCTGCTCCCCACACGCTTCCTTTCCCTTCCTGCCTACTGAAGCTGCTCTCTTGGGAATCACCAATGACCGGCCATGTCCAAAGCCTGGCTGGACCTCCAGGGCGGATCGTCCCCTCGTGGACTCTTCTGGGCCTCTGTGACCCACATGCCTCCTTGGCCTCTTTCATGCACTCTGGGCCTCTGCCCTCCTCATGTGCCAGCCATGCCCAGCTGTCCCCAGCCGCCCTGCCTGGTCTGACTGATGCCGTCTGGTGCTATAGCTGCCGCCTGTGTCACCTGACGAGCCCCAAGGTCCATCTGCAATTGACTGTTCCCTGCGCCCAGGCTCTCCTTGGAGCCTGCAGGCCTGAAAACCCACAAGCACCGGACAGAACACACAGCCTGATGGCTTTCCTCTTGTGCTGTCTCTACAGGAGTTGGTGTCTGAAAGGGACAAAGGCACACTCCAGGTGGGGAGGGGCACAAATGAAGTTAAAATCGAGTTAGGCAGGGCTGAGGGGCAGAGGGCCTGCAGAGGAGGGAGATAGGGTGTGCGCAGGGGGCAGGGTGTGGATGGGGGGGGGGGGCGGGCCCTGACCTGGCAAGAGTCTCTAACAAGGGAATGACATGATCAAAGCAGTGATGGAAACATCTGTGCAGCAGCCACTTGACAAATCTGCAGTCATGGCTCTAATGGCCACAGGGGACACTTCAGGCTGCTAGCATCCATCCCACAAGGGCTCTGCCTGCCCTTGGCCAAAGCCAGAGTGTGGCCCAGCCCAGGAGAGTGGTGGAGAGGCCAGTGCTCCAGGAAGAAGAAAGCCTGTCCACAGACCCAGAGGGGCGCCCTTTCCTGGGTGCTTTTTCATTTTGCTATTTGCCCTTTGAGCTTATGAGCGAGCACTCAACTCTAACTCCGATTTGCTGATGCCTGAGCTGAGGGCCCAGAGACATGCTACCACTGCCTAGCACTTCCTGACCATCCACCCCCAGTGCCAAGAGCTGTCCAGCTGTCAGACCACCCAGGGAGAGCGGGGAGGTGTGGAGACTTCCCAGGACCGCGATGGCTGCACAGGTGCTGTCAACTCCTTAGCCCACGAGTCCTACCAGGAGCCTAGAGACCTCATGACCCACTCACAGTGCCCCACCTCCCACCCAACCATGCTCCCAGGAGCAATTGGGTCAGGGGCAGAGCCAGGAGGTGAGGGGCGGTGCCAGGATGGTCAGGGTTTGGTCCCAGGATGTGGGGGCCGCGCCAGCAGGTAGGGGCAAGTCAGGGACTCCTTCCCCATCTGTGAAGCATGGGGAGGCTGGAGTGGGGGCTCCAAGGTGACACACCGGCCCTCAGCCTCACTGAAAGCAAGAGAAGATCATGGCTGAACTTGACTCAGGAAGCCCAGTGTCCCGTCTGCTATGTGGCCGTAGCTTTCCTGGACGTTTGCTATGTCAGTCCTCTGGCTGCTGTTCACAGCCAGGGGGATTTAAGCAGTGGGATTTATCCCCTCATGGCTTTGCAGGCTGGGAGCCTAAGTCAAGGTGTGGGCTGGCCCGCAGTCCATCTGTATTAGTAGCCCATTCTCACACTGCTAGAAGGAACTGCCTGAAACTGGGTAATTTATAAAGAGGTTTCACTGACTCACAGTTCTGCAGGCTGTACAGGAAGCATGGCTGGGGAGGCTTCAAGAAACTTATAATCATGGCAGAAGGTGAAGAGGAGGCAGGCACGTCTTACACGGCGTCAGGAAAGAGAGTGTGAAGCAGGAGTGCCGCACTCTTTTAAACAACCAGATGTTCTGAGAACTTATTCACTATCACAAGAACAGCCCAGAGGAAGTCTGCCCTACGGTTCAGCCACCTCCCACCAGGCCTCTTCTCCAACATGTGGGGATTATAATTCAACAGGAGATCAGGGTGGTAACAAGGAGTCAAACCACATCACCATCTGAAACCTGTGGGTGCCCTTCCTGCTCTGCAGCTCCAGGGGTCACAGGCACCTGGGCATCCCCGTGTCAGCCCTACCTGCTCCCTGGGTCTCTGTCTTCACTGGGCCTTCTTTTAAGAACACCAGTCATTCTGGACTGGGAGCCCACATCAATGACCTCATCTTAAATAATTATACCTGCCATGACCCTAGTTCTAAGTGAGATCACATTCTGAGGTCCTGGAGTCAGGACATCCACAAACCATTTCTGCTGGGAACGTAATTCAACCCATAACAGTTTCCGTAGGGTTAAATGACATCCTACAGTGTATTTTAAAACTCTACCTAATTGCACCTGAAACAGATTTTTCATCTTGCCTAATTCCCCAGTTAGCTCTGGCCTGATAACTTGATTTTCATTCCTGTGTGACCCCTGGCACTCCTGACCCACTAACCTGATGCTGACAATGGCATCATGGCATCATGTGTCTGGATCAGGGGCTTTCCTAGCGTTGACAGGTGATTCATCTGATAATGGTTTTGAATGGCTATTGTGTGCAGATCTGACTTGGGTATTACAGCATCTCCAGGAACTGTAATAAACAGCGATTTCAGACTCAATTCATCTCCTTTATCTGTGACACTGTGTGAACAGGAACACAATGGACCACCAAAAAGAAGACTCAGCCCACGCCCAAGTCTTCCAAAGGACACAGGTATCACTGTCACTTCTCACATACCGCTGCCCCAGGCCTCGACTGGGCTGCAGATCTGAAACCTTTGTTCTTCTAACTTCACTTACAGCAGTGAAGCACCTTTATCAAAAGTGGCTCGATCTTGGTGCAATCTCCGCCTCCCAGGTTCAAGCAATTCTCCTGCCTCAGCCTCCTGAGTAGCTGGGACTACAGGCACATACACCACCACGTGCGGCTAGATTTTGTATTTTTAGTAGAGATGGGGTTTTACCATGTTGGCCATGCTGGCCTCAAACTCCTGACCTCAAGTGATCTGCCCGCCTCAGCCTTCCAAAGTGCTGGGATTGCAGGCGTGAGCCACTGTGCCCAGCCAACTTCTGTTGTTTAATGCACACAGTTTGTGGTGCTGTTATCATGGCCCTAGCAAATGAATACACCTGTCATGATTTCCAGTCATCCACAGTCACTTGGATGTCAGAGCATATGAGTGAGGTGATTTCCAGTCATCCACAGTCACTTGGATGTCAGAGCATATGAGTGAGGTGATTTCTAGTCATCCACAGTCACTTGGATGTCAGTGCATATGAGTGAGATTCAAAGAGTACCAGCTAAGTGTTAAACCCTGTGGCAAGTCACTATGATGTGAGTCACTACTGACTTTTTTGAAACCAAATGTTTCTGTCTTAGAACTGCTCAAAGGAAGAGCTGGCTGAAGCTCAGGTTCCTTCTGATTCTGATTACGGAGCCACAATTAGGGGCTGTTGCTGAGATTCTCATTTCTCCACAGTCTCCGTTTTTCTCTCAGCCCTGTTCCTCTAGAAGCAGAGCCTGAGGGAAGGATTAAGAACAGGGTAAGGTAGGGCAGGAAAACCAGCAATGGAATGCGTTGTCATGCTGGCTGCTGATACGTGACATGCTGCAAATAATAACATAATAATCAGAATAAAGAGCAGGGAGTGCAGGAGGTATGTTCAACTTGGCTCATGGGACCCCTCCAGGGAGGTTCTAGAAAGCAACTGTATCTGGGGGGATCCACAGCCATCATCAAGGAGGAGGAGGTTTCTGGCCAGCTTCCTCAAAGCCACAGTTCCTACTGCCAAGTGTTACTCTATGGAGAGCTAAACTCCCCCAGACTTCTAGGCTGTATCATTCAGCCCCTTGTCATCATTCAAGAGGCCAAGCTTCCTGTCCCAAATTGTAGGATATTCTTGAGATACGGGGAATATGGCCTACAATGACCCCACCAAAACCCCATTAGCAATGGCAAAGCTTAAATAAATCAGCAGTAAGTCTTCGTCAATAAAGCTTGGAACCGAGGGTCTTCAAATCTCTCTCTCTTTTTTTTTTTTTTGGAGATGTAGTGTCACTCTATTGCCCAGGCTGGATACTGCAGCACAATCTTGGCTTGCTGCCACCTGTCTCCTGAGTTCAAGCAATCCTCCCACCTCAGCCTCCCTCATAGCTGGGATTACAGGCATGTGCCACCATACCTGGCTAATTTTTGTATTTTTTAGTAGAGAAAAGGTTTCACCATGTTGGCCAGGCTGGTCCTGAACTCCTGGGCTCAAGTCGTCCGCCTGCCTCGGCCTCCCAAAGTGCTGAGACTACAGGCATGAACCACCATGCCCAGCCAGTCTCCTTCCAAAGGGACGAACAAGTCTGCAGTCGGTGTCAGGAGTGAGTCAATGGACAAGGACAGCCTGTGCCTGAAGAACAGGACCCTGCAGCCTTGCTCTTTCTTCCCACCCTGCGCCACCGTGTCATGATCCTTACCCACTCCTAATCCAATCCCCACTTGAAAGGCCTCAACAGACTTAAAGTTTGAATGCACTGTGACCTGCTTGCCCCCTGAGATGTTCCAAAGCTCCGTGGAGGGTGTCCCTCCAGTGCAGCGAGCAACGACCCTTCTGCTTTACCAAAGTGCTGTGTCGGCTGAGCTGGGCAGGCGGCTTTCCACGGTGTTTTGCTGCATTTAAGAGTCACACAAGAAACTAATCCAGGCAGAAAGGGCGAGAACAAGCCTCAGGCAAGCAAAGAAGAGAAGACAAGTGAAGGCAAACATCAAAGAAGATGGCCCAGGAGCTCTGGACACAGGTGATACCGTGGCTGGGGGCTGCGCTGGCTTAGATAGTGTCCCCTCCAATTCACTTCCTTTCCAGAACCTCAGAATGTGACCTGATTTGGAAACAGAGGCCTTGCAGATGTAGTCACTGAAGTTGAAGTCGCAGTGGAGTAGGGTGGGCTCTTCATCTCCGTTGACTGCTGTCACTTTAAGAAAAGGAGAAGAGACGAACACACAGAGGGGAAGGCCATGGGATGAGGAAGGCAGAGGCTGAAGTTACGCATCGATGAGCAGAGGAAGGCAGGGTTTGTGGGCAAACGCAGAAGCGAGGAGGGAGGCCTGGAACAGAGCCTTCCCACAGCCTTCAGAGGGAGCACGGCCCTGCCGACGCCCTGGTTTCCGACTTCCAGCCTCCAGAATTGTGGGAACAGGAATCTCGGTGGCTTACGCCTGTGGCAGCCCCCACAACTAACCCATGGGCCACAAAGGCAAGGATGCTGCAGCTGCATCTGGGGAGGTGGAGCAGAAACACGTGGTGGACAGGTGGCACTGCCTGTGGGGCTGGGTTGTTGGGCCGACACGGCTGAGGGTGCACCCCCACCCCAGAGAGTGAGCACCTCACCTGCTGGCTCCAGAGGGCATGTGTCCACTGCTAGGGACCTTGAAGGCCAAGTTTATTACCTTTTGAGAAATAAAGCTAAAATCCTAAGCCCCCCTCCACCCGCAAGCAACTGAAAGAACCCCTTCTTGGCCACGGGGACCCCAGAGAAACCTTAAAACTGAGCTCCCTGCCATAATGGGATGGTAGGTCAGGTGTGCTTCCTGACACTCCCTCCCTCACTAATCACCATTAGGCTTCCTTCCCCAGGGGTTAAATGGAAACCAGCCCTTCTGAAAGACTCGCTCCATCCCTGAGACCAACCAGCTGCCTGATGCTGCCCCTTGCTTTTGCGGGTTTGACACAACCGACCAGCACTCCTTCCTGACAAGAGACCCCTGACCACGGAGTGGTTCTGACCAGCCTGCGGAGGCTGCACACAGAGGGTCTTCCCATCCTCTGCTTCCCTTCTGACACATAAAGGCCTACTGTAATACCTTTAAAGGCTGAATCTCCAGCCCAGAGTGAACATGGACGCATGCTGCACACACACTAGCTAACTAGGCATGCCTATGCTTCCTCTTTGTGAACAGCTCCTCCTATAACCTGTTGAATATGTATATTTGGCCAACCTGTTCAGCATAAATCCCCCTGTTTCCAGTGTCTGGCTGGAGGCTACCCTTCCCAGCCTGTCAGAATGGTGGCCTGCTGGCTGCAGCCTTTTTAAAGAAGCGATCCTTTCCAAATGTAGGAACCTCATCATTTTTCAGCTGACAATGCTAGCCACTGAGCAAGGTGTGCTGGGAGGAGTGGGGGCTCTGAGGTCTCGCAGGCTTTCTGGGGAGCTTGATTCATGTGGAGTGACTTACAAATAGCATGCAGATTGAAAACACATCAACCCATCTCAGGGCAGCCCCATCTCTTGGGTTTCAAGAGTTCTACACGGAGATACAGGGGGTGAGATAGAAAGTGGACTCCCTCCCGGAGAACCCAGTGAACAAACCGCCATGCCCCATGCCCAGGCCTTGACTTCAGCACTACGCGTTGCAGAGGCTGAGAAGTAGGGGTTCCAGCCACGGCTGGGTCTTGTGTTGACCGTTTTCCAATGCAACCACAGGCTCCCTAAAATTCAAGCAGCACTGTGGGACTATGACCTCACACACTTACTGTTGTGAAAATCATGCCACGGCATGATCAAATTACCTGCTGCTCAAAATGTATAGGCTGTTTACAAAAATAACCAGCCCTCGTCGTTCCTCACTCAGGCTCTGAGATCTGCCTGATTTCTGCCACTCCAGAACACAGAAAGTAATCTCATCTTATGCATGAGTTTTGTCCTATCTTCATTCCAGCTATGCTATTCTTTATGCTTTTCCTTCAGCTAAAATTTCGATTTCTGCTTTACATTTTTGGCATTTTAAAAGGAACATTATGTAACTTCTATCAGCGCCACATTTCTTGCCTTTCCCAAGTCTGTGGACGTTTCCAAAATCCCCACATCCCACACTCGGCACCATTAAATAGCAGTGAAGCTAGCGTTGGAATGAGAGGTGGCTACTTAAGGACTGTTCCACTTCCTCCTTCCCTCCTGCACTCTGTTCCGAAGCCAGAGAGCTCCGTGCTCTTTTGCTGTATCTGAACCACTGTGGGAGGAATCATTCTGTAGGCATGCAATACATACGTCATCTTTCCTAGAAGTCTCAAGCTCCGGTATATACCAATATCACCTGAGGAGCCTGTTAAAACTTTGGATTCTAAGACTCAGGCCATGGAGTCATCAGTTTCATTGGTTTGTGATATCTTTGCACATTAGGGATATTAGTCTTGCATGAATTCATCATTTACTCCTGGTCTAGCATGTGTCTTTCACGTTTATATTGTTGTTTTGTTTCATTGTCTGTCTGGAGCAGGAGGCTGTATGGAAGTGGTTATCTTGATGTCATCGATCATATTGCCTCTGTCCCTTCATGATTTCTGAGTCCTGGTTGGGCTTACACATGCCCCACTGAAATCCCTGGGTCAGTATAGCATTGTCTTGTATTCAGAAGCATTAGCCCACATTTTAGAAAGCATGGAAAAACAAGTTATTGGTGAATCAATTTCAAACGATTTGCTGAGTGCCTTCAGGCACCCTTCTAGACCCTGAAAAAGCCTTGACTAAAACAGAATCCCTGCCCTCAGATGGTTTACACTCCGGTGGGGGAGACAGACAAGTGACCCAGTAAATAGATAGCATATCCTGGGGGGAGTCAGCAGTGTAGAGGCCTGCAAGGAGATTGCTACTACTTTCCCCAGGGTGTCAAAGGAAGGCCCTTCTGCTAAGGTGAGTCCTTTCAGGAAATCTGAAGAGGTGTCTGGAGAGGGTGGCTGGGAGCCCCCAGTGGGCTTGGATTCCCAACACACATGATGCCCCTTTCATGGCCATCTCTTCTATCCCTCTCCACCATCCTACACGGCACAAGAAATGGGCTTCAATCTCTGCTCGGGCCCTCCAAAACTCTCCAGCATCTTCTCCAACCAAAACTCACCTTCTAGAATCTTCCCCTCACTCATCTGGACCCCCGTTACGCATTTCTCTCTTAGACAGTTCTTCATTCTAACGGGAATGCACCCAGCTCTTCTCTATCTCATGAAAATAGCAAAGCTCTGAGAATCAAGCCTGCAAACTTCGAGAGAAGGCAAGAAAGGTTGTGGATATTTCTATGACATATGGTAACATATTTTTGCACCTTCTAGAAAAGCCTGACATCACAAGATTTAGGTATTCAAACATTTTGGGGGTACATTTCTTAAAACATTTAAAGTTTAGTTTTACATGGAAATTATTTTGGTGTGACCAAGAACCAAGCATGGTGGCTCACACCTGTCATTCCAGCACTTTGGGAGGCTGAAGTGGGAGGATCGCTTGAGTACAGGAGCTTGAGAGCAGCCTGGGCAATACAATGAGACCCAATATCTACAAAAAATTAGAAAATTAGCCAGGCATGGTGGTGTGCAGCTGCAGTCCCAGCTACTGTGGGGCAAAGGGTGGGAGGATCGCTTGAGCCTGGGAAGTTGAGGCTGCAGGGATTGTGCCATTGTACTCTGGCCTGGGTGACAGAGACCCTGTAGAAAGAGGGGATGGAAGGGGAGGAGAGAGGGGGAGAGAGAGACAGACAGACAAATAGAGACAGACACACCAAGGAGCCACTTTTCTCTCTTTTCGTCAATGGCTAGGTGGCTGTCCCTTGACTGGTGTAAAGATTCCTATGATCTATTCCCTTAAAGCAGAGTCTCAGCACCTGGACTAAAAGTGGACTCAGGAGTTCAGCCGTCTGACTTCACATTCTGGCTTTCCCACTTGGTGGCTGTGTGGCCTTTGTTCAACAACTGTAGCCCTCTGTGCCTCAGTTTCCAGTTTGGTAAACATGTACAAATATGGGAGTAGCTACGAAGTGTCTAAGAATTATATACAATGCACTTAGAACACACAGATTTTTTTAAGGAGCAAAATTTAGCAACACATGAAAGGAAACCCTTCTGGAGGTCACGGCTTGCTGACTGTGTAAAATTTTTGCTTTTTAAAAGACTTTAATCTTATTATTTGCATTTCATGAACATACAGATATGCACTTTCCTTCCCTCCTCTCCAAAGGCAAGATCATCCTAAACCAAGTTGTAAAATATTCTGAAGCTGAAGAGTCACTCTTCTGGAAGCTTCTGCCACCACTCAGCCACTCAAGAATTCTTGTGGCCAGGCGCGGTGGCTCACGCCTGTAATCCTAGCACTTTGGGAGGCCGAGGTGGGTGGATCACCTAAGGTCGGGAGTTCAAGACCAGCCTGGCCAACATGGTGAAACCCGATCTTTAAAAAAAAAAAAAAAAAAAAAAAGAATTCTTGTGGCACTAGAGCAAGGTCAGCCAGGTCAACACTCCAGGCTTTGCCACGGGGTCTCTGCTGCACCTGCTGGGTTCTGCTGTTGAAGCGTGGAAGTGGCAGGAGAGGAACACGCAGATGGGCGGGACTGTGTTTCCTAGACAGCTTTGTTTACAAAAGGAGGTGGCAGGTCAGATTTTGTCCTGGGGCTGCCATGTGCTGACTGGGGCTTCATTTGCTGACGGCTGCATTAGAGGGAAAGACAGAAAAGTGGGACATTGTTTGGGTTGGGGTGTTCGACTCTCATCATCAAAGGGAAATAGGTTTGCTTCTCCTCAGTGGCCAGAAGCAGTGATGAGAACGCCGGCCACACCATGAATTCTCATGCTACTGTACCTCTGATAAGAGGCAAATGTTAGTGAAAGACTACAGCAACTCCGAGAGGTAAGATCCTTCCAGAAGAAAGGTCTGGTTCTCTTCCCTGGGCAAAAAACACCAGCCAGCCTAGGTCCTTGCTGGTCTCCATCTGTGTTCCTTCCTTTCTCTTCTTAGAGTATCTGAAGATTGAATTACCCCTTTTTCCTTTTTCATTTCTCTTTCTGAAATGATGGTCATCACAATTTCCATCTTCCTGCTTTGTTTCCCCTTAATATTAGAAAACAGTGCTTACCAGCCAGGTGTGGTGGCTCACGCCTGTGATCCCAGCACTCTGGGAGGCTGAGGCGGACGGATCACTTGAGGTCAGGAGTTTGAGACCAGTGTGGCCAACCTGGCAAAACACTGTCTCTACTAAAAATACAAAAATTAGCCATTGTAGTGGCGGGTGCCTGTAATCCCAGCCACTCCAGAGGCTGAGGCAGGAGAATCGCTTGAACCCAGGAGGTGGAGGTTGCAGTGAGCCAAGAATGCGCACTGCACTCCAGCCTGGACGACAGAGCAAGACTCCATCTCAAAAAAAAGAAAAGCAACAAAGAAAACAGTGTTTATCAAGCTCTGGTGTATATCAGTATCACCTGAGGAGCCTGTCAAAACTTGAGATTCTATGTTTGTCATGTAGGCCATAAATTATAGGACGGAAAGATGAGATGGAGACAGAACTTGAGAAGTGGGCATTACCTTGAGACTGAGGACTCAGAAAATGGGATCATAGCCGCATCCTCCTTAACGTCAAGGCTGGATGTGGGGCGGCACCACCCTCCATCGGGGAAGCAGTGGGCGCCGTGCAATGAGGGCATCCTTGCATGCGTGCACACACGCTGGCCATGGAGGGTGGGACGCTACAGTCCCCTTCAGGTTGCCAGCTGGGCCTCTTATCCTGGAACTTCCTGCCCTAGCTCCTGGTCCTTGGTCATTCTGCTTCTGCTGTGTGATCCTGCCCCCTAACCCCACCCCACCCTGATTGATTCAGGGATCCTAACTGGGCTTATTAGATATCCTGCAACAATGAATTTGGAACGGCAAACGAAGTGACATGCAGACGAGGACTTCTCCGGATCTCTTGGAAAGATCTATGAACTCTGGCTGCTGAGGCCGCAGCGCCAGTCTGGTTCCTTCCCTTCCTGGGTCCCGAGGGTTCAGCTCTATTTTGAATTCCATAAATGCCCCCAAATCCTTCCAATACATTGTTTGCTTGTTAAAAAGTAGCGTGAATGTAAAAGAAGGGGGGTGGGAACTGGGTTCGGAAAGGCTGGACGTGAATCCCTTAACGCCTCCTGTACAAATCTGGTTCAAACGCTGCTAGCAGCCAACACGGACAGAGGAAACTGGGCTGCTGCACGATTCACGTCTGCTATAGACAAAAGCGGTCCTGCTGATCAGAGGTTCTGCTATTCTCGGTACCCAGACCAGACAGCAGGTTCCTCCCCGGGGCCTTGTGAAATGAACAAAGTCTTCATGACACCCCTCCAGTGGGCACAGTGGCTTTCATGGGCTGTTTCTTCCTAAGACCCTCCAGACGGGCTAACGGCATAACTCTCAGGCTCAATTTTGTGAATTAGTTCTGGGCGGGGGGTGGGGGGAGCAATCTAGAGTCTAGGAACCTTGATCCTGGAACAGATTTTCAAGTACGGAGAAAAGCAGACTGTGCCTCCTTCAGGCCAGCCTCCCGCCAAGCACAACTGAACAGCCATCTGGAAGGAGCTCAGGGTCACCTCCCAGTCAAGGAACACCCACAACACAGAGACCCGGACCTTCGCGCCGTGTCAGCCACAGGGCTGCGGCAGGGATGGCTTCTTTTGGGGAAAGCCAAGGAGTTGGGCTGAGGAGTTTTCAAGGGCAGCAACCTGAGCAATTGCCCTGGGGATCAGGCTTGCTCTGGTCACAACTCCCCATCCCAGGGGGCTTCTCGGAAGCCATGCCCCCACCCCAGCCTAATCAATCCTTGCTCTTGTGAGCAGCTCGGAGCCATGCAGCAGCCTGTCCAAGCGCGGCCGGTAGTGTCTACCCAGACGGGGAAGCAGGGCTGTGACGGCTCTGCCTTGTCCACAGCACCTGACAAGCAAGAACAGGGAACCTGGGGATTTTCTAGCCAAGGACCCTGAGGGCCGCAACGGAAAAAGGCAGCTGAAGGGGCCGAGAGTCAGGCCCAAGTTCGGTGTCCAACATCCCACCACGTCTACCAACAATAAAGATGCAAGGGAGCGCGTCCCAAGGGAGGGCCCAGGCCCCCGGTGCGCAGGGGACCCCGAAAGCAGTCCCAGGCCCCATGCCCTTAGCAGCTGTCTGCACTTCTGCCACAGGAAGAAGCAATTCTCAGGTTCCCTGAGCTCACAGACCACGCTCAGGCCTGGGGGAGAGGTGCAGGCGGTGAGGAGGCGGCCGCTCTAGGTCTCTGGAATGAGATAGCGGAGGGGCTCAGGTACCCCAGTGTGTGGACTGGGGGCCCCTACCCAGCAGTGAGGGGGCACCAGGGGCCTCACTGTCTCTGCTTCTGAGCCCCAGCCTCATCCCCACAGCCCCTGGGGCGCTGGACATTACTGGGGTCAGGCCCCCCCAGGCACAGCCCGCATGTCCCTCAGCCTGCAGCTGGCACCTGCAGTATGGGAGGTGGGGCTCACTCAGACTCCACCTGCCTGCCTGGGCCCCTGGCTTTAAAGAAAGCATAGCCTCCTCCTGTACAGAGCGCAGGCCTGGATGGAAGGGGCCACGGCCAGGCTCAGCTTGGGCCCCAAGGTCTAGCTCTTCATGGCTGCAGCACCCCATGTGGACGTCGGCAGAGTCAGTCCGTGCCTGCATGCCCACACTGTGGGCATAGCGTCTTCTGGGACCCGCTCAGGTCCAGAGATCCGTCTCAGATAGAGGACAGAGGTTGAGTGTGTTTCCCCTGTCTCAGGTTGAAATTCGATCCTGTTGTTGGAGGTGGGCCTGGTGGGGGGCGTTTGGGTCCTGGGGCAGATGCCTCCTGAATGGCTGGGTGGCCTCCCTGCGGCAGTGAGTCCCCTCTCTTCATCTCTTCGCCGAGTGTTTTAAAGACTCCAGCTCCTCTGCCCTCTGTCCTGCTCCCCCTCTCGCATGTGAGCTCTGCACACCCCGGCTTGCTTTCGCCTTTCTCCATGAGTGGAACTGGCCTGAAGCCCCTGCAAACACCTTTGCAGAGACGATGGCAGCAGGAGAAGGTCTAGCTGGCTCGCTGCCTCCTGCAATCCAGCCTCACAGGCAGGCTGGCTGTGCTCTAGCTAACCAAGGGAGGAATCTAGTTCATAGTTTAATTTGAAGGCAAGGATGATAATAGTACCTCCCTGAAACCAACCCCTTCCTTGCTCAGGGACCAGAAAACACCTTCATGGGACGAATGAAAGACCACAGATTAGGATTATTGGAAGGGCCTGAATTCTGCTAAAACGCAGGTGTAGGGGCTACGATCTCTTACTGCTCCAGGTCATGGGGCCTGAGGAACTAGGCTTGTGACTTCCCCAGTTGCTCCTGCAGATAACATCACTATTTAAAACCTAAGACTGGTCTTTGAGATAATTTTTTAGACTTGAATTCTGGCAACCAATGGACCCCATCCAGACCCATGACTCATGACTCAGCTGACCCTGCGGCCCTCACCGAGGGGCAGACTCAGTGCTGGAGGACTGTTCCCACACCACTGTGATCTCACCCCTAACCAATCAGCAGCGCCCACTGCCCAGCCCCCTGCCCACCAAACTGTCCATAAAAACCCTCAGCTCTGCGCCTTTGGGAAGACTAATTTGAGCAATACCTCCATCTCCCATGTGGCTGGCCTCACACTAACTAAACACTTTACTACAATACCAAGGTCTTGGGGAATTGGTTTTATCTGTGCAGTGGGCATGAGGCTCCCATCAGATGGCTGTGCCCTCCCAGAAGCAGATGCTGGTGCTATGCCTCTGGGCAGGCTGCAGAACCATGAGCCAAACAAACCTCTTCTCTTTATAAATGGCCCAGCCTCAGGTACTCCTTTACAGCAATGCAAAATGGACCAGCACCCCGCCCTGGACGTCCACACTCAGCCATCTGCAGGTTCTCCCCACGCCTTCCCTAAGCCCGGCCACATCCCAACCTCCCCCTGACAGTCCTTGAGCCTGAGCACGGGGCCTTAGCTGTCCCCAGGCATTCCTAGTGGCTCCAACTCCTTCCTCTGCTGCTACCGACACCTGCAACTTCCGTTCCCATCTTGCCACTGCCCTGAAGCTCAGGTCTGGGAGCTTGACATGTTTTTCAAGATGTATTCATTTTTAATTACCGATAAATGAAGATAGTCTCAAAAAATTGGAATGCCAGATAAAGCAACATTTTCTTGCCACTCACCTACTCTTAATTCTTCACTTAGAAGCTGCCCCTTGCAGGCCAAGGCATGTCCTTTTAAAAAATAAAAGAGGCATATATGTGTGTACCCACATACATGTATGCACATATATACACCATACATCTATACAAATCCAACACACACACACACACCCATACATGCTGTGTTCAAACTGTTATATGCATATGCTTTCTCCCCCCATAAATGGTTTCCTTACAGTCCCTTCTAGCTTTGATTATCTATCCATCTGCAATTCTGTCAGTGGCTTAAAGAAAACAGTTGAAAGAGGATGAAAACCTAAGCATCATAGATAACAATGAAAGACGGTGAAAAGGAGGAATACTTTAAGAAACTGATACGATTTCAAGAGATCTTTCTGGACTCAGCTTCTAAAAGAAGAGCTCATTTTCCAGGCTGAACGGGGCCGGCAGGGAGGGGGGCAGCACCACACCTCCAACTGAGTGCTGTACTGAGCTGCAGCCTGGGCCCTTAGGTGCCGCTGCTGGGCTCCCGAAGGGACCCTCTGCCTGCAGGGACCCTCCTCCTCTCTCTTCACTCTTCTCTCTCACAGTTTCCTCCCACCCCCATGAGGGGCTCTGTGCAGCTCCGACAGGAGAACAATGTAGAGGGAAGCAGAGGGTGACAGTTCCTGCCAGAGCTTCAAGACCTTCCCGTGGAAGCCAGCTCACAGCTCCCACGCTCCTTTGGGCACCCATCCCATCGATCGTCAGGTTCTCTGTGCTGCTCTCCGCCCCGCTCAGAAAGCCAGTCCTAACTCGGCACAGGCCTCACCGTGAAGACAACCTCATCCCTTCTTCTGAAGCCTGCTTGCCCCAGACTAGGAGCCCTTGAAGGCAGGAATCCTGTCTTTTCATCCACCAGTTCCAGCACATTCAATCTACACAACATCACAAGTTCCCCCACAAGGCAAACTGCAGACACGTCCTCCTGCTCTTCCACAAATTCCACTGGTGTGACCCGAGCCCTCGCGCAGCTTCCCTGTCGGGGCAGGCCTGATTTCCTCCCTCTGGACAGCGCTTGGAGTCCTCCTCTCTAGACAATGTTTACACAGACAGAGGGTGGAAGAAAGGTGCCTCTTGAGGCTAAAGTGCACAAACTTAAAGGGAACTGTGACAATCCCACAGCCTGGAGGGGGTAGTGTAGAGAACGGTCAGGACCCACCCCCCACAACGCACGCACAACCCACAGGCAGAAGCACCTGCATTTGTTTTACGTACAAAGACAAACCATAAAATCTGTCCGAGGGATAGGTCTGCTCCACGCACACAGAGAATACGACGCACCAACCCCTCCACCTGCAGGGCGGTGTCGGAGGAAGAAGCGAGGCTGGCAGAGACCTGGCTTCCTGTCCTGTGGCCACCACCACCTGATGGAAGAGTTTGAAGTTCTCTTCAAACACTGAAATTCCCGTCTTGCCGCCGCCTGGCGTTGCAGATAGAAAGCCTTGCTCGAACACGCGGTATTGCAGGCCTTTCTGAGTACAAACTCAGGCTGGAGAGAAAGACAAACTATCCCAGGCCTCTGATGGTCAAGGGCAAATTTGTTTTCCACATCAGTATCTTCCCCAGTACAAACACGCTAAGTCAACAGAAAGAATTGGAAAGAACAGACACAGGAAAGGAGAAGGTAAACATCACGAACTTCACAGTTCGTGGCATATTTCATATTATCATCGACGGCACTCAAGTGAAAATACCTTATCCTCAGATCATGAGCCTTCTCATGAGCCTACGGAACTCTCTTAAACACCCACATTTCCTTCTTCCTTTTCTCCAGCAAATCCCTCCCAGCTTCCATTCCCTGCTGCCCAGTGCCCCAAACAGAAAAAGTTAGGATTTGTCAGAAACAGGTGTAGTCAAACCTCCAAATACCAAACCACGGAGAGTGGGAGCCCTATGGGGCTGACCAAAGCAGTCTGGTCCCGTGGCCCTGGGTGAGAGCCTAAGCTTGGCTCCGTGCCTACGGGTTCCAGAGAAGGCTGGAGGCCAGTGTGTCATCAGATTGTCATACAAGCCATACTGTGAGTATTGGGATGTTTATAGTTAACCCAAGGACCGGGCTGGACCGGAAGAATTAGGCTCTGATAGATTAGCATGGGAAGAAAGTGACAGGTGGAAACTGATGTTCTGGAGATGGATTTGTCTGGGGGGAGAGGGGGTGGGGAGAAACAGACGCAGGCACTCAGCACCAAGCCATTCACAGCCACCTGGCAGCTTTGGTGCCACCACAGCTATGTGGCTGCAGAAGAGGCCCCCGGCAGCCCAGCACCCACCTGAAACAATAGCATCAATGTCTTACTTTTTCTGGAGCGGGAGAAAAACCTGATGCCCCCAGGGGAGGTGGCAGAGTTGGAGTTGGGGGAAGATTCTTTGGAGGAGGAGCGGAAGATCCCGCTGAAGCTCATGCGTCGCGGGGAGCGCGGCGGGGACTCCTGGTAGGAGAACGGGAACACGGTTTTGGGAGAGCCGGGGCTGGTCTTGGGCCTCACGGGTGCAGACACAGGGCTGGAGGCCCGGGGCTGGGGGCCTCTGGAGAAGAACCCTTTGGAGGGGCTTCCCGGGCCGAAGGGGCTGTCCACCTGTAGAAAGACAGATGAATGGATGCAGTCACTCCATGCTCTGGACACACTGCCTCCTGTCTTGTGTGGGACTCTCATCATTGTCCCCTCTCACCACGCAGCCCCCACATAGTACCCTCCCCAAGAAACAGCCCAAAGCTCTTCCACAGAGGTGGCCACTGAATGATCTGCAGGTCGCACCTACACCCAAGGACAGCCTCTCACAAGCTGGCAACACCACGTCCTGCAGGTCCACTGACCACCCTGTCCCACTCCTTAGAAGGGGCTTCCAGGAGGCAGAAGGGAAGAAGGAAAGCAGAGCTCAAAATGAGTGTCTCCCTCCTCTAACCTACTTACAGGGCTGCCTGTCTTCATTGCTCAAGACCTCAGGTCCATCCAAGGTCTGACCACATAGGATGGCAGTTCTCTTCCCTGCCTATGAGATCCTTGTATTCCAGAACAGAGAGGGCCTGGAACTCCATCCTGAGACCTCAGCCCTAGGAGATGATGAATTTTTCACCTCCAAGCTGCTTCAGCATTTGAATAACTGAGGTTGCCAACAAAAGTTAGGAGAAAAGTTAACAAAGCCGGCTGGAGGCGGTGGGTCACACCTGCAATCCCAGCATTTTGGGAGGCTGAGGTGGGAGGATCACTTGATCAGGAGTTTGAGACCACCCTGGTCAACACAGTGAAACTCCATCTCTACTAAAAATACAAAAAAATTGGCCGGGTATGGTAGCGGGCGCCTGTAGTCCCAGCTACTCGGGAGGCTGAGGCAGGAGAATTGCTTGAACCCAGGAGGCAGAGGCTGCAGTGAGCCGAGATCACGCCTTTGCACTCCAGCCTGGGTGACAGAGCAAGACTCCATTTCAAAAAAAAAAAAAAAAGAAAGTTAACAAAGCCAAAAACCTCTGAGGCTCACTTCACAATGATTTAAAATTCTAGTTATGATTTAAAAAATTATCAGACGCCATAACTTTAAGCCAAGGCACACAGCTCATTGTAGACTTTGAGAAATATCCCACGTGCACGCAGTCATGTTCCTGCTGGGTGGGTGGGTGGGTGGAGGAGCTTGTGCCACCTCTGGGTGCCTGGGTCTGGCCCAGCTCTGCCGCCTGCTGAGTCGTCCTGGGCATGTTACCTGGCCTCACCGAGCCTCAGCTTCCTCATCTGTAAAACGGGGACGGCCGTGCCCTCACCTCAGGGCTGCTTAAAGGTCAGATGAAGCCACATGGGTTGGGAAGCGCATGGTGCATGCTAAACAGCTCTTGCCCTACCACTTGGGAAACTTGCAACACGGGCCGAAAGGACCTCAGAGATGACCCAGTTCAGAAGCAAGAAGAGCGAGTAACTCGTCCACAGGGTTCCCGAGGAGCGAGGACCAGGGCAGACGCGGGAAATGCTGTGCTCGGGTGACCGTGCTGTGCTGAGTAGGGCGCACGGGGCACCCCACAGGCAGCCTCGGTGCCACTCGGGGTGTCTCTGTCCCACTTCGGGGTGCGCTGCCCGGACCAAGGCCTGGGTACGTTCTTCCACCACTAGAGGGCGGCCCAAGCCCTGAGCCCGCGGCCAGCAGGACGGGATGCCCTGCGAGTGCCACCTTCCGCGGCGTGGACCGAGCCGCACAGCCTCCCCCCGCGGCCTCTCCAGCCGAAGAGCCGGCGCCGCCACGTGGAGGTGCAGGGTCCAGCCTGGCGCAGACACTTTCATGAGTGGGCCTGGCAGGAAGAAGAGTGTGGTGCTATAGGACCCTGTGACTCAAGCTCTCCTCACTATAAAGGAGTTTGAGTTGTTCTTTTTCGTGTAGTTTGTTGTTGTTGTTTTTGAGACGGGGGGGGGGCGGTCCCTCTGTCCCCCAGGCTGCAGCGCAGTGAGGCAATCTCAGCTCACCACAGCCTCCACCTCCTGCCCTCAAGCAATCCTCCTCCCTCAGCCTCCTGAGTGGCTGGGACTACAGGGGTCACCACCATGCCCAGCTGATTTTTTATTTTTGACCATTTAATATGAAAAGCATTTAGATTCTCTGTTCATAGAATATCCTATTTAGCCACTACTCCACCTTCCTATGGAAATCAGAACAAATCCTGAGAATAAATTTACAAATGAGAGATTCTTCAGGCGGGGGAAGGGGCTCATGCCTGTAATCCCATCACTTTGGAGGCCGACGCGGGTGGATCACCTGAGCTCAGAAGTGCAAGACTAGCCTGGGCAACATGGCAAAACCCTGCCTCTACAAAAAACACAAAAATTAGCCAGGGTGGTGGCCTATGGTCCCAGCTACTCAGGAGGCTAAGGTGGGAGGATCACTTGAGCCCAGGAGGTGGAGGTGGAGGTTGCAGTGAAAAAGATGGCACCCTGCACTCCGGCCAGCCTGGGTAACACAGTGAGACCCTGTCTCAAAAAAAAAAAAAAGAGGTTATTTTTCAAGTGGTGGGTGTGGGATGGGGGCTGAGAGAACGACACATACAGGGACCAGGTGGCCCTATCACAAGGTAACATGACAAGCTGGTCCTGGGTAGAGGTCCGAGTTTGGTCACAGCTCAGTTTCCCACAACGTGGACAGCGACATGGTTCTCTAAGCTTCGTTCCCAGGGCTGTGACAATGATGACAGCAGCCTGGAGGGTGTGAACCAGAAGAGGAGCCCAGGCCACGTGGGAGGACTGGAGGGAGGGGTGGGATTTCGGAGCTGCTGGAAAGGTGGGCCCAGGCCTGGTGCATGGATCTGCCCAGTGCACCACACTGTGAGCTCACTGGGGAGCTGGGCCGAGGGCTGAGCCAAGGCTGACATCCAGTCCTACAGAGGAAGAGAGGCACAAGGGAGTGGGCGCCCCAGGAGAGCTTGTGGAGTGCCTGCAAGGCCAAAGTGCCATCAGCACCATGCAGGTGGGGAAAGGGTCCAGAGCTGAAACCTGCCCCTCACAGAGGTCCTGACCCAGAGAAGGCCCTGACAGCCAGCTGGGCTTCAGAGAGGCGATGGACAGGGCCGGGGAGGCGTCCGGTGCTTGGAGACAGAGGAGAAGGGGTGGGAGGCACACAGAGAGGGCCGTACATTTGGACCACCACGAGGGTGGGGGTCATGGGGGAAGTTGAGCCATGAGCCCCTGGAGAACCAATCACCAAGGGCCCTGAATGCCAGTTTGAACATATTTGATGGGCAGGGGGACCCAAGGATTCTCCTGAATGGGGTTCCACTCTGTATTCTGAACTCCAGGCCAGTGGAGTCGGGCGCCCAGTGCTCAGGCCTGAAGAGGGAGCCCAGGGCGGTAGCCCTGCCACTCCTGTCCCCAGAAAATGGCCAAGCATGGTGGCTGTGGGGCCCTGCTCGATCCCTCTCACCAGGAGCCTCAGGGGCCAGATCTCCCACATGGTCGGAAAGCCAGGCGGAGGGACAGGCCTGCTGGGGAGGCACCGGCCGAAGCCCTCAGGGGCGAGGCCTCAGCTCTCGCTCTTGGGCAAGGTGTAGCCAAATGATATGTTGCTGAATGCGGCCGGATGATTCTGGGCATGGACGAGACTCCCAAGAGTGTGCCTGGCTCCGCAGAGCTAATGGAGAGCGGGCACTCAGGCGTCTGCTGAGCAGAGCTCTGCCTATGGGGCCATTTGTTATGCAGCTGCCGGAGAGGAAGCTGGGGCCAGGCTGCAGCCTGTGTGTCTCTTCCGCAGTCTCAGATCCTACATGCAAGGTTTTCACTGGAAAGCAGGGATTTGTGGAGTCAAATAGGAGGAAGAGACCTAGCACCCACGGGGCTGGTCCCTCAGTCTTGCACGGGGGCTGGGGCTTGGTGGCCCCTTCCTGCCACTCCACTCTCTGCTGGCCCGGAAGCTCAAGGCCATTTTCTGACAGTCTTTGCTGGCTGGGCCAGAAGAACTGTTAATAAGGTTGCTTGTTCAGGGCAGGGCGGGGAAGGCACGGGCACCAATGAAGCCCCACAGGCCTAAACCAATTTGATTCAGTTGTGGGTAATTCAAGTGCTTAGAGAGATTTGCTTTTTCCAGCATGGGAACTCCTGCCTTCATCCCAGGCTTGCCGGCACCTGGAACCCGTGCCCAGACCCTGCATGCAGCCCCCAGATCGCTAGTTCTGCCTGCTGTCACCTCCCGGAAGAGTCTGTGTGTGGCAGGATGCCAGGGAGCATGTCCCCCACCAGGCCTCCGCCCTCCCTCGCTTCCTGGCTGCAGGAGAAACCCGCAAGCAGCCTGGACCTCTGCACCCCACCACGGCCACCTCGACCCTCACCTGACGCTGCGGATCCCTCTCCACAGCCCCCCGCCCTACTCCGAACTCTTTCTTGGCCACCTGACCCTACACAGTCAACAACCTCCTTGAGACATTAGTTTCCTAATGGGAGAGAAATTCAGCAGTGGGGGAGGGAGAGCAAGGAGCTAAAGAGAGTAAAGGAAAAGTGGAAGGAGACAAAAAGGCGTGTGGAGAGGGGGCAACATGAGGTGGAAGGAGAGAGCCCGAAGCTGGGGGTGGGTGCTGGTGGACAGCAGGCAAAGTCCTGCCAGTCGGGCTCAGCCTGAAGACCACAGATGGTCTGCAGTGCCCGACACCTTCATCCGGGCTTAGCTCATCACACATCTTCCTCCATTGCTTCTGCGCACATTAGCGAGGTCTAGTGGGCCACAGTCAGTGCCATATCAGAAAGAAAACGAGCGATGCCCAGGAGGCTCCCAGGTTGGACAGCCCGGCCGGCATGCCAGGCTTGGCCAGGCAAGGTGAGCTGTCCTGGGATGGGCTTGGCTACAGCCAGGCGTGCAAGTGGGCATGCAGGTGGGCACACAGGTGGAGGTGGCCTCAGGCTCTGCCTTCCTCCATGGCACCTCAAGTGAGCTGTGAGAAACTCCTGGAAAGGAGGCCTTACCTTTCGAGAGGAATGCTTTTCAGAAGTCTCCAGGTCTCCATCCAGGAGCGGCATGGCGAAGGAGCTCAGGTCCTGGGGTGGACAGAGAGCATGCGATCAGTGACAGTGGCCCAGGGGCTCCACAGAGCTCTAAGTGGTGTCACCTCCCCCTTCCCGAGTCCTCATCCTCCAAATCCACCATGAAGAAGGGACACATGTGTTAGCCACACCCACCCCCCAAAGCCCCTGACCACCCTGAACTTATCACTTCCAGAACGTGCAATGAAACTTCCAGTAGCAGCCACGACCTCCCATCACCCCAGGGAAGGAGGAAGGAAGAAATGGCTGGAGACTGAAGAGGACAGGAAGGCAGGCAGAAAAGGTGGAGCGAGAAGAGCCCCATCTCAGGCTGCTCTAGGGAGCGGCTGATGAACAGGATTTTATCCCCCAGCACAAAACATGGTTCCAGGGGCCTGTGTCTGCCTGGGAAGACAATGGCGCAGGGATGGCGGGGGGAGGTGGCACTGGGGTGGCGGCTGAGGCAAAACTATCAGCAGAGTCTAATGACATCGTGGCCAAAACAGAGTCTAAACAGATTGGGGGAAAGTAGCTCACCACGTGCTCACTGCGTCTGAAACAGCCCCGTCCCTTCCTCAGCTTGAGCTCACCAGGGGCTCATTGAGTCTGAAACAGCCCCGCCCCTTGAATCTTGCCTGGTGAAAACATTCCACACCAGGCAGAAACCCACCCAGCCATTCTCAAATCGAGCACAGCTGCATCCTTAACCTTTCTTTTTATTTTAAAGCTTTTAGTCGTGATAAAATACACATAAAATTTGCTGTCTCAACCACAAATTTGCCGTAAATCTAAGTCTGCAGTTTAGCAGCATGAAGCACATTCACATTGCTGCACAGCCGCCACCGCTGTCATCTCTAGAACCTTTCCATCTTCCCAAACTGTAAACACTGTCCCCATCAGACACTAGCTCCCCCACCAAGGGCTTGGCAACCACCCTTGTACTTCCTGTCTCTTTGAATGTGACCACTCTAGGTACCTCACATAAGTAGAATCAGACAGTATTTGTCCTTTTGTGACTGCCTTACTCCACTCAGCACAATGTCTTCCAGGCTTCTCCATGTGGTAGTGGGTGCCACAGATCCCCTCCTTTTGAAGGCTGAATAATATTCCGTTGTATGAGTAGACCACATTCTGCTTATGCATTCGTCAGCTGAGGGACATTTGGGTTGCTTCCACCTTTTGGCTACTGTGAATAATGCTGCTATAATATTCATAGCAGCATTATTGTGGTTTGAATTGTGTTGTGGTTTGAATTGTGTCTCCCTTCCCACCAAAAAAATCCATATGTTGAAGTCCTTACCACCAGGGCCTCAGAATGTGACTGTATTTGAAGACAGGGTCTTTAAAGAAGCAATTAATTTAAAATGAGATCATTAACGTAGGCCCTAGTCCAATATGACTGGTGTCCTTATAGGAAGAGGTTAGGACACAGGCACCTACAAGAGGAAGACCACACATGGAGACGTAGGGAAAAGACAGCCACCAAGCCAAAGAGAGGGGCCCCAGAAGAACCAACCCTTTGATCTTAGATCCCAACACTTTGATCTTAGACTTCCAGCCTCCAGAATCACATTTCTGCTGTTTAAGCCACCCCACCTAATCTGTAGTGCTTTGCTATGGCAGCCTAGCAAACCAACATAACAGATGTGCAAATCTCTCTTCAGGACCCTGCTTTCAGTTCTTTTCTGTTTATGCCCAGAAGTGGAACTGCTGGACATCAGGTCATCCTACCGTCAATCTTTTGAGGAGCCACTCAACTGTTTTCTGCAGCAGCCACCCCATGTTACTCTCCACCCACAGCACACAAGGGTTTCCATTTCTCCACATCCTCACCAACGCTTGTTATCTTCTGTTTTTGTTTTATATGACAGCCATCTTAAGTGCTTGTGAGCTGGCATCTCATTGTGGTTGTGATTTGCATTTCTTGGATAATTAGTGATGTGGAGCATGTTTTCATGTGCTTATTGGCCATTTGTATATCATCTTTGGAGAAGGGTCTATTCAGGCCATCTGTCTATCTTAATAGATAAATTAAGATAGGAATTTGTCTATTCTCCTTTGCCCATTTTTTAATTGATTGTGGTTGACTTGTAAGAATTCTTTATATATTCTGGTTGTTAACCCCTTATCAGATACATGAATTGCAAATATTTTCCCCCATTCTGTGGGTTGCCTTTTTACCCTGCTGACTGTGTCCTCTGATGTACAGAAGTCTCTGATTTATCTAATCTTCCTTTTGTTGCCTGTGCTTTTCGTGTTGTATTCAAGAAATCGTTGCCAAATTCAACGTCACGACGCTTTCCCCTATGTTTTCTTCTGTGAGTTTTCTATTTTGTGGTTTTAGCTCTTATATTTAGGTCTTTGATCTATGTTAATTTTTGTATATAGTATAAACATAAGGGTCCAACTTCATTCTCTTACATGTGGATATGCAGTTTTCCCAGCGCTACTTGTTGAAAAACATGGTCCTTTCCCCACTGAATAGTCTTGGCATGACTACGGAAAGTCATTTGACTGCATCTCTGAGGGTTTATTTCTGGGCTTTCCATTCCATTCCATTGGTCTAGATGTCTGTTTTTTATGACAGTATCACACTGTTTTAATCACTGTGGCCTTATAGAAAGTTTAAAATTGGGAAATGTGAGACCTCCAACTTTGTTCTTTTTTTTCCAGATTGTTTTCCCTATGTAGGGTCCCTTAAGTTGCCACATGAATTTTAGGATAGGCTAATTGTTCTATTTTTAGAAAAAAATGCCATTGGGATTTTGATAGGGATTGCACTGAATCTGTAGACCACTTTGGGTGGTCTTGACCTCTTAACAATATTGCCTCCCAATCCATGAACATAGGATGTTTTTTCATTCATTTGTGTCTTCTTTCATTTTCTTGTGTAGTTTTCCGTGTACTTAACCTTTTTTTTTTAACCCATTCCCTTCTCTCTGCACCTTTGCCGAAGGTCCAGGCCTCCACCCCCTCTCACCTAGTTCCCTCTTGCACCACCTAATTAATGTCCAAATCATTCATCCTTGCCGTTTGGATCTACGCTTCAAGTCTCTGCTTAAGAAGCGACCCCTGCAAGTGTAAGCCTCATCACGTCAGCTCTCCTGCTAAGGCCCCAGCCACTCTACCATCACCTTAGCAGGCTTCCAGGCCTGGCTGACTGAGGCACACCAGTGAGATCACCTGCGGAGCAAGGAGGTGTGCATTGGCCTGTGGTACAGCCAGGGCATTTGGAAATTCCACCACAGCCCAGACGGAGAGCCACTTACCTCCCACGGAGGAGTCTCAGGATCAGCCAAGGTCAGGAGCTCCCTGCTGGACCTGCAGGCTGCAACCCAGGCCCCACAGTTTAGCTGGCCTCTGAAGCCTTATTTCTGATGTTCCCTGTTCCTGTCTCCTTCCAGCAACAGCCCAGACAGGTGGTTTGTATTTTCCAAACACAGCTGTGCGTCCATGGACATCCCACCTGCACTATCTTAACTCCTCAGACACTTCAGTTCAGGGCTACCATCCACCCCTCCTGTGAACTGTTCCCACTTCGCTTCAGCCACTCAGGGACAGCTCCAGTGTCCGGTCCACAGCCCCCAGCAGGGAGCTCGGCCCATAGCAATGCAGGAATCACCTGGTGCCATTCACCAAACACCCCAAGTCCTTTCCTTCCTCTGAGCTTGTCTCTTGCTCTTCCTGCCCCTGCCCCCAAATCCTGGTTCACAAAGTAAACTCCTATGTATCCTGCAAAGCCCAATTCAAATACACTCTCTGGCTGAGAGCCACCTTCAGGCAGAATTATCTCTTATTAATTATTCTAGACTGTGTCCCACAGTACTTTAGACACACCTTTATTACTGGACTCACAACACCATATTCTACTCATCTGTTGGTTTCTTTCTCTAACTAGACTTTGAATCCATCACTGGCAAGAGGAAAGCTACCCACCTCTCTATTCTCGGCCTTGTACTGTACCCAGCAGGCAGCAGATTCCAGATGTGTTTGAATTAACTCCCCGACCAAGCACCCTCTTGCGCCTGCAGCAAGTGTGGGGGCCGCAGAGTCTGTGCCTCGGGCTAGTGATCAGGCCACACGTGGTTGCAGTTCACTGGGAAGTGACGAGGGACCAGGGTAGGTCTCTTATCGCCCATTTTAATAAGCACATTCCTCCCTGTTTTCAAATTCTCATTACCCTCTAACATTCATTCTCAACAGCAGTCTCCACACGCAGAAGCTTTTTCACACATCCTCACTTGCTTGTCACGCAACCCTAAGCAGCATCCTGCTCTAATGAGTGAGGCCGAGGAGCTTTAAAGACACGCATGTCAAGACAGTGTAAAAGAGCTGAGGGCTGGATGCGGGGCTTGCTGCTAGCTCAGGTTGCCCGCGGGCCCCAGGCAATCGCCCAGAGTGGCGAAGGCAGGTCCCACGCAGGGGTCTGGACCGGAGTGAATATGAAAGCATCACTTCAAGCCCAACACTGAGGCCTGCCGTGTGGCTGCTGGACTCAGGTGTGTGTTCCTGCCTGGTCATGAAGCCTAGCAGGGAAGTCCCCTGACACAGATGGCAAGCCTTGCTGGAAGGCTCCCCCACTCCCAACCCCACCTCCCAGCAAGTCCCAGTGTTCTAATCTTGGCTTCCATCTCCAGAGCTCACCAGGAGACATGACGCACCTTGGGGCCCGGTGTGGGAAAGTCTCTAACTGCAGCTATGGCAACTAGACTCTTGGCTTGTAGAATACTTAAGACCTGGCCTCACAGGTGACATACCAGAAGGCTCAGGCACCTGGCGTTGCCCCATTCATGTGATTTCTAATTTAAAACTCCTGATTCCAGTCCCTCACTTCCTCTTCCTGTCCACCAGCCAGTCAGGCCCTCACAGGACTGGGAGGACATCTGGGGGCAACGCTGAGGCACCAAGAGATGCTGAAGTCCCCATTTCTGCCAAGAGACAGCTTTAGCACTCTGATTTTCATCCCCCGCACAAAGTGGCAGACAGACCTTGACCACATGTGTTGGAGCCAGAAAAGTGAATTTTCAGGATTTAGACTGATAAAGTCACCTGTCAGGAAAGCATCAGGACCAAAGAGAAAAGCCCCGAGTTTGAGAGAATTCCTGAGATGTAAGTGACCTTAAAAGCAACTCATTTATCTACCTCCCTGCCATAGAATTCCAGGCAAAAGCCAAAAGTCTGTCACCAAAAAAGCAAGGTATTAGCAACAGAGCCATCGTTAATCTGACATCAGTATGTCCTTCTGAAACCTCCCAGCTGTGGCCTCGTTTGGTCCTCACAGCAACCCGTACCAGTAGGAAAGACCAGTGGTATCATCCCCGTCTACAGATGAAGATACTGAGGGTCAGAATTCTTGAGTCATTCGTCCAATGCCAGAGAATCAGATGGTAGCAAGCACGTCCTGTAACCAGGTGCACCTGTTCCCAGCTCAGAACTCTTTCTATGAAACTCTGTCACCTCCTTGGAGTGGCTCAGTTCCAGTAACAGAAAAACAACTTGGTACCAGAGGCTATAAAGAGAGAGCTTTTCTGCATAAAACAAGTATCCTTGGCACAGTGCGACCTCAGGGGAAGGCAGGCAGGATAGATGAGGATTTGTATAGTCCCACGATTCATTCCCCAGGCAGCTTACCATACTAACTTTCTCTTGAAGTTCTTCTTCACTAAGAATAACTCATGCTGGTGTTGCAAGGAACAGAAAAAAAGTCTAAAAAATCCCACCACCAAATGCAATCTTTCACATTCTTGCACTGTCCACATTTTGGAGTCATATACTCCTCCTGCCCCCGGTCCCCTACTTATCCCAATATTTCCCCATAAGATAAATACTTTCTAATATTTGTAATCAACTAACTTGTGCATTCTTGAAGGATGGGGGCGGTTTTACTCACAGCTCAGCCCTGACAAGAGGTGCTACGTGTGTATCGTTCAGATGCTGCTCTGACCTTCCAGCGTTTCTGAGGTTTTGTCTTACAGAACTCCTTTGTTGATGCAGCTGGGATACCCCAGAAAGAAGACAGATAAGAGTGCAAATACAGGACAAACAGAAAGGCTGCCAGTGCAGGGGCCCACGATGCCCGCCCCCCAACAGGACAAACTCGAGGTTTTAAATATCAGGGTCATGATAAACATTCCTGTTTGATTCCGACCGAGGAAGGAACACATCAGGGATGATCTGCATTCTCCACTCCTGCTGAGCGGACCCCAGCACAGAAAGCACCATCTGCAGCTGCCGGGCCATGCGTTCCCTGAGTCCACGGCCCCTCCCTGGCATATATGACACCCCCTGCATCCCTCAGGCCCTGGAGAACACAGCCTGCAGCAGGGAGGGAGCTGGGGCTGAGCCGGAGCCCAGCTCTGTGATCTGAGACCTGGGGATCTTGGGCATGTCTGGACTTCAGCTTTTCATCTGTCAAATGAGAGCGTTGAACTAGGGAATCTCTGAAGATGCCTTTTAGCTCACACATTCTGTTTTTACCTACTGAACCAGACAATAGGTGAGATCAGGAATGTTGTAAAGGAACGCCATTAGATTCAGAATAAGATGCATGTTCTCAACTCCCGTCTTCATCATAGAAATCACTCCCTCCTACTCTCAAACCACCAAAGACTCTCCCCTGCTCTCAGAGCTGCAGGGCTTTTGGGTGGGGTCTCCATGGCCAGGGCCGCACTGTGGGAGAAGGAAAGAGCTTGGACCTTGCAGCATTTCTGCCTTTCCAACTTAACGTGCCTCTTGATCCGCTGCTGAGGTTCTAACTCTTAGGGTTTCTCAACTGATTGTTCAGCTCCCTCAATCCCAAGGGCCTGGGCCATCAGATGGAGGGCCGGGCAGGTTTATCAGACGCTCAGTGAGCCCGGGAAAGCTGCGCATGGCATCCCCAGCTACCAGCCCGAGGCCCGCGGTTCCCACCTGAACCCTGTCCTGCCAGCCTCGCCTGCCGTCAGTCACTGCCCGGGGAGTGGCCCCCAGGCTCTGAGCATGGCTGAGTGGTGACTGTGGCTTGGAGCTCACCCCAAGTGGTGACGGCCTTGGCAGGCCCCTCTGCTGGGAGGCACAGGGAGGTGTCCCCGGACAGGCTGGCCTTGCACAATCCCAAAACCACCAAACGGGCAATTCTTGGTACTGATGGGCAGCAGGAGGTGATCAGAGCCAGGTCAATCGGAGGCTTTGAAAAACATTCATGTTATATAACTACTCTCAGAAAAATAAGGAACAAATACCACTGGAACCAGGCAGCAGGGGAGGGCCGGTGGCCAGATCCGGGAAGGCCTGAATGCCGCTCTCAGAGAAGTTCCAGTCACTTACTTTCCACAGAGGACACCGGAGTTTCTCGCTGCAGCCTGAGGGACTTCCCGACGTAAAAAGAAAAATCCAACTGTTTTTCACTCCTGCAGCCACACTTCCTCCCCGGTTCCCCCACCTGGTGGTCCTGGTTCCCACAGCCGGCTGGGGGTCTCCCTCCCTGCCCCCCGAGGCCGAGGACCCTGGCCTGGCAGCCTGAGCCCCACTGGCTTTGAGGAAGTCCCCCGCTCCACTGTATTCCCAGTTCCTTGTCTAGCCTGAGGCCGCCTGGGGCTTCCCTAGCTCCCTATCAGCACCAGACGTGAAACTCCTTTTGCTCAAAACCAAGTAGCAGCAGAATCCCTGGCTTGGGGTGCCCAGGAGGCCACGATCCTCCCCACAGTTCTGCATTCACGCCTTCTGTGGAGCACATCCTTTAGTCTCCAGGAGCCTCCACCGTCCCATCTGTAAAATGAGCAGTCATGCCTTCTTATCATAGGCTGGTGGAGCATGCCAGCAAAGGCCCCTATGCCACTGGGGATAGTGAGGCCGCTGGTCTAGGGCACACTGGGGCCTGACGACAAAGGCCGGGGGAAGGGAGAAGGGCATCATCACCAGGGCAGCCAGGCCCCTTGTGTGGCTGCCCGCGGAAGCCAGGGCAGTTGCTCATACTCAACCAACGCCTGAGATCGGGTTGCAGAGGCTTCTGCAAAGACACTGGCTGCCCCGCTTAGAGTTAGAGAGCTGTCTTTATCCTTTTCCCAAGCTGAAAGACAAGATGATTCATCACTTGTGTTCTAAAGAGGAACAGTGTGGCTGCTCCCAGAGGCTCCAGCTCTCCCTGTGCAAAGGGCAGCCAAGCCTTTCTTTGTGCACCCCCGATCAGGCAGCCTTTGCTTGACCAAAGCTCCAGGGAAGCTTGGAGGGACCCCACTGGCCTCCTCACGTTGTGGCCAAGGATGCTGTGCAGGGGCGAATGGTGCCTCTTCGGAGGACCTGGGGGTGGCTGTCCTGCCCATCCTGACCCCAGGGGCTTGTGCTGTGGGATTCCTGAGAGCCCCCTCCTAGTTCAGAGCCCCAGAACGGCCTCTTACAGGGAGCTGCTCCCAGGCCAGGGTGAGTCCAGCCTGTGGTAACCACACATGCTTCTTGTCTTCTTCCAGCCTGCCTGAGATCCCCCAGAAGGAGGGAGAGTCGGGGGCAGGGACACCTCCTTGAGGGGCGGGTTGGGTGGAGGCTACAGGATCTGGGTCAGCTCACAGTTCAGGAAGAAGGACATGCAGGTGTGGGGGCACGCTGGCATGGCACGCACAGCTCTCTCCTCCAGGACCAGCAGCAGGCAGCCTCCCAGCTCCCTTTGGAGGGTGTGGCCTGGGCTGCAGGTTGCCGCCTCCATCCGGAGCAGCTGTGGTCTTAAAGGTGGCACCCCAGGTCCCAGCCAGGGGACAGGGGAGGGGATGTGATGGGACAGGGAGCGCCGAGCTCCAGCGACCACATCCCATTGTGGAGTCGGTAATGATTCATTTTATGTGTCAGGCTGGCCAGGCCATAGCACCCGCTGATTCAGTCAAACACCAACCAGGTTGTTGCCATGGAGTATCTGCTGATGTGGTTAATATCTATAATCAGCGATTTAAGTGAAACAGATCATGCTCAGTGATGTGGGTGGGCCGCCCCCAGTCCCCAGCAGGCCTGAGGAGGAAATAGAAGGTTCCGGAAGGAGAAATTCTGCTTCGTGACTGCAGCATCAACTGTCTGGGCTTCCAGTCCATCTGCCCAGTGGATTCGGGACCTTCCAGTTCCGACCAGTGCAGGAGCCAGTTCCTTCTAACAAATCTCTTATAAACATATTGCACAATAATATGTACATATTAACCATGTTATATACATTATATATAATTGATATATTATGTGATTATATCTCCTTAATATACATATTTTTCTTAATATATGTATATGCATATTATTCTTAATATATACAGGCAGCTTAATATATATTCTTTTCTTAATATATGTAAATTAAGAAAAATAGGAGATCTATATGCTTAGACCTCTCCTCTTGGTTTTCTTTCTCTGAACACCCCGCCTCGCACAGAGCCCTGGGCCTCATCACCCTGCTGATGTGGACGGACACGGGGAGCATCCAAGGTAAAAGCAGGCTGCTGTGTAGAAGCGCTCAGCCTTCCCTGCACAGATGGACGGGGTCCACTCAGTCATCAGGTGGGCTCTCTGGGCACACTACGGAGGCTTCACTTTGCCCAGGGCCCAGTGAGACACCCAAAGGCCCCAGCTGGACGAGGAGACAGAGATGAATGTGAAGGGCCGTCATCCTGGCAGTGCTTGGAGAACAGCGGGAAACGGCCAGACGCCCTACTTTGGCTGTCAGGAAAGAATGTCCACAGCACATGAAGGGCAGCCACAGGTTTGGAAAAGCACTGCCATCGCCTTCCAGCCTCATCTCCGAGCCTTGGCAGGAGAGCGGGACAATCCTCTAGCTTCGCACACTGGGTCACAGTCATGCGAGTGTCTGTCACAGCATCTTGTCACCCTGTCCTGTCACTGAGGGTCTGTCTCCTGCCACACCCCGTCGGGTCTCGACCAGGACCGCGTCTCATTCACCCGACTCACCGGCTCCTCCCAGGGCTGGATTCCACGAGTCTGTCCTTCCCTTTCGCAGAGCTGACACTGGGGGAGTGGTCATAAGCTGAGGCATGAGTGACTGAGGACGGCCCGGGGGAGTGGGCAGCAACAGCAAGACCTCGGGATACAGGAATGACGTCCTCATGCGCTACCTCCACCCCTGTAAGGAGGGACAGCCCTTCCTTTCTAGAGCCGTCTTCAGCTGCCACATTATGATTCTACCAAGACAGGGTGTGAAAAGGCCAGGGGGTTCTGGGAATGTTTTATTTACCCATAAATAAAATGCCAGACCACCAGCCAATCCCAGCGCTGTGCCCTCAGTGAGCACTAATGACTCAAGGGAAAGCCCCTGAGGCCCCACACCCGCCAGGCCAGCTGCAGCCACCGGCCCAGACTTTAGAGGAAAAACCAGCCTCGAGGTGAGAAAGTGAGATGGCCCTGGCCTGGCCTCTGCCACTCAGGCCCCAGTGGCCCTGGGTCAGGTCCACGGCTTCCCTACAGTCAGCTTCCTGCCACCCCCCACCCCCACCCCCCACCGCTGCCTGGTGCTCCCCGCCGGGTATACATCCAGTGGTTTTGGTTATTGCTTGAAGACAAACTGCAGGAGGGACACCATTAACTCCAATAAAATTGGACACCCAGGGGACATTTTTGTAAGGTCACAGAGTTGCTGGCTGGCTCTGAGACACGCCCTCCTCTACGTAGGAGGACCTTGTGCAAGAGAGGACACCACTGAACAAAGACTCAGAGACCTCATTTCTGCTCCCAAACAGCTACCCAAGTGTGGCTTTGGGGTCTGGCCCGCAGCTGAGGCCTGCAATGGTTTTCAACTCAGCACTTTCGGAATCTCAACTGTCCCTATTTGCAGAGCCATACGGTGAAAGATTCTTCCCGAACGATTTCTACGGGTGCCCACGGATTCCTTCCACTCCATCTTGTTTCACCCACCCGCTCTGTGCCAGGCACGTTATAGCTCAAAAGGTCCAGGGAGTTCAGAGGAAGGAGGAAATACCACGGGCTTGAAAAGAAAGCCAGGCTTCCCATGTTGAGCTTGGTGAAGAGAGGAGCGTTCACGTGTTCACCCTCGCTTCCATCCCGGGGCGAGCCAGCCACTCCCGGGGCATTTGGGCAGAGCTCTTCAGACTGACAGTCCCAACTCATCAGTGGATTATGAAATCTATTTAGTGCATTGCACAACCGCCAAAAACTGAATTAGAATAAAGAATGCATCTCATTGTTGCATGAAGTGTGTCTCAATGATTCACACACACATAGAATAAAATGTACTTTTTGTTTGTTTGTTTTTTCCTCAAGACAGAGTCTTGCTCTGTTGCCCAGGCTGGAGTGTAGTGGTGCGATCTCAGCTCACTGCAACCTCCGCCTCCCAGGTTCAAGTGATTCTCCTGCCTCAGCCTCCCAAGTAGCTGGGACCACAGGTATGCAATCACCACACCCAGCTAATTTTTGTATTTTTAGTAGAGATGGGGGTTTCACCATGTGGGCCAGGCTGGTCTCAAACTCCTGACCTCGTGATTTACTGCCTCAGCCTCCCAAAGTGCTGGGATTACAGGCATGAGCCATCATGCCTTGCCTGTTTATTTTCTGGGTTTTTTTTTGTTTGTTTTGTTTTGTTTTGTTTTTGAGGTGGAGTCTCACTCTGTTGTCCAGGTTGGAGCATAGTACCACGATCTTGGCTTACTCCAACCTCCACCTCCTGGGTTCAAGCAATTCTCATTACTGGGATTACAGGTGTGCACCACCACACTCGGCTTATTTTCCTATTTTTAGTAGAGATACAGTTTTCCCGTGCTGGCCAAACTGATGTCAGACTCCTGGGCTCAAGGGACCTGCCTGCCTTGGCCTCTCGAAGTGCTGGGATTACAGGCATGAGCCACTGTACCCAGCCTGAATAAAATGTACTTCCTATTGTGTGGTGGGGGAAAAGTCTGAACAACTCTGCATTAGATGAGCTTTGAAATCGTGCAGGTAGATTTCCGGGAACAGAGAGGAGCTGACCTTCTGTCCCCAAGGTGTCACCAGAAGTGCGGAGCAGTGAGTACCATCTGTCCTCCTCTCTGGGCTGAAGCCCTCTGACTCTGCTCCATATTTTGTACCCAGAAATACGCATGGAGTTAAGAACATAGAACATCACATCTCTTTACTACCTCAAGATGTGGTAATTCCCTCCCTCCTCACCGCTCACCCCCCATCTGCTCCTCCCTTGGCCCTCTGACCTACAGGACAGCTTGGCCGTGTCCCCAGGTTACCTCTAGACCCAGAACAGCAGTTACACCCTTGGGGACAACCCCCCCCACCCCACCCCTTGCCGAGCGGTTCCTGTCAGCTTCTGTTCCCAACCAGCCCAGGCCTACTACAGACGCCCCTGTCTCCAGCGTCTAAACCCAGAGACCTGGGCAGTCACAGGGTGTTAGGATGGGAATGGTCTCAGACACTCTCCAAGGCCCTTGTGTCTCAGGTTGGGTAACAGATGTCCAGAGAGTCACACAAGTTGCTCAAAGCCATAAGGTAGAGCCGCAACCCAGCCAGAACCAAATCCTGGTCTTGCAACTTCTAAGCAAGGTCTCTTTCGATCACATCATGCTCTTCTAGCTGCTTCTGACTTTCTAGCTTGTGTCTCCACTACATTAGCCAATAACAGCAACTCTTACAAGACTGCGATGGGCTGGCCGGCCCTCGCACAGGCCTGGCTATACTGGTCACACAGCAAATGTCATCATTCTACAAGGCCATGCTCTGACCTGGGAGCTGTGGACACATCTCGTCTCCAGCAACAGGACAAAGCCAGTGCTCCAAATCTCTTTCCAATGTCATTCATCGTGCACAAATCTGCTACTTCGCCAGAGCCCTTCAGCCTGCGATCCTGGCATGCAGGTGGAAGCTGCTCCAGGAACTGCCCAGGAGCCACGGAACCTGTCCCGTCCTCCAGACTGACGGGCGCGGACGCTCGGCACCATGGGGCTCCCGGTGCCCCTGGCAGCATCCAGCCAGCAGCAGATGCGTGGAGACCAGCCAGGCTGGGAGAAGGGGTCTGCCACTCCCCCTTCCAGGCCAGACCTCCAGGGCCACGCTGGCCACACTGCAGGCAGATCCCAGGTAGGACGGGAAGGCACCTGGAAGGTAGGCCGCTCCACAGAACCTCACACTGGCCAGAATCCCTCAGGAAAAGGCTCACGACGCTTAAAACAGCCATGCTGCTAGCTCTTTTAAAAATTTGCCTTTTGGTCTTTGTATAAGTTTAACTCTTATTTAGAACGCTACACTGAGCCTCTGCCCTCTCTGTGATGCAGGCCTGGATATAGATTTCTGCCTAACCAGCTGTGTCATCTGAAAGTCACCTCCCATCTCTGGTGGTCCGTTTCCTCATCTGAGACAGGAGGTGTCTAGACTAGACCCCTCCGGCTCCTCCAAGCCCTTCCTAACACAAATTCTGTTCAGCTCATCCCTCCTCCCAGCACCACAACTCCACTCCTCCTTCACACGCCCAGGTGGGCCCTAGGGCCGCTCTGTCACTGCCACCCCCCTGTATTCAGGCCCCAGGGCATGAGTGGTTCCAGGACAGCCGCAGGAAAACGCTGAAGGAAGTGATGGCAGTCAGGCCTGGGCGGGGGAGGGAGGAATGGGCGGGTGGCACACAGGGGATTTCTAGGGCACTGGAACCGCTCTGCGTGACAGTGTCATAGTGGACACACAACATCGCACACACAACATTACACATTTGTCAAAACCACAGAATGTACAACACCAAGAGCGAGCCCTAATGTCGGCTGTGGACTTCGGTTAACAGTCAGGTATCGATAGAGGTGCAATGGTAACAGACGTGCCACACTCACGCAAGGCGGTAACAACAGGGGAACCGGGGCGGCCTGCAGGGCCGGGGAGGGGCAGATGGACACCCTCTGTACTGCCTGCTCCGTTGTTCTGTAAACAGAAACCTGCTCAAAAGTCAAATCTACTATATATTTTCAAAAAGCAATAGCAGCAAATGGCTAGAAATGGCCTCAATTCCATCTGCCAACCAACTGCCCACCACGCCAGGCCTGGACCACCCACCCCGCTCCTCGGAGATGCTGGCAGTCATGGGTTCACCAGGGAGCAGGAGTGGGAGAGGTCCGTTCTTCCTGTGTCCATGGCTCCAGTTTCTTCTAGAACACAGAGGAGTAGGTGCACGCCGTGCTCCCAGGCTCAGGGTCCGGAGGTTGATGGGATCCGTCTGAGGCTCAGCGCTCAGACCAAGAAGATAAATGAGACCAGAGACACTCGGAGATTAAACATCTTGCTGGGACTTGGCAGCAAGGAAGTGGGGTGAAGGGTCTGGGAACCCAGGTCCCCATCTCTCAGGCCCAGGCCCTCAGCCCCGCAGGCTGGGGTAATGAGGACCAAGTGCAGAGGGCTCCAGATGGAGCCCAGGGACCAGCTGCAGGCACCTCGAGAAGTCTGGGGCTGGGGGACCCCTCACAGGGCTCACTGGGTAGCTGTTTCATCAGGGAGACCATGCGCTGCAGAAAAGCTTGAGTTTCTTGGTTGGGGACTCAAGGCTGCAAATCATGGCACCAATGAACCTAAACAAAGGAACCTTCTAGGTTTTCTTATTTTTAGTGTTTTGCTGCTAACAAACTCATTCTGTTCTAGAGGGGCTTGTTATATAAGGAGGAGAGGGGAAGAAAACCGCTGAGATATGAGGCCAAAGTCACCAGAGGAGGAGAGACTTCCAGACCAACCGCTGTTCTGGCGGGGAGTCAGGTACAAAAACACAGGGGGCTGTTTGCGGCTTCGTTTTTTCAAAACAGAAAAAGCAGCAAGCCTGCATCTCACGTCCTAGGAATGGGGTGAAAAGTCTTCATCTCTGAGGACAGAGTTTGGACCCCTCCCTGGGCAGGGCCTGGTCACTGAGGTGTCCCCGGCTCGTGTCCTCGTGTGCAGGATGGAGTTCCCGTGCAGCCCGGCCGCTCTGCCGGCTTGGTGGCTGCTGAGAGCCGGGAAGAAGCCCCGCCCTGAGTGTGGCCTCAGCGTGTGTCATCTACACCCCTTAGAAGGCTTTGGGATCTTTCTTTCTCATGGAGAAAGCGCAGAAGATTCTGGGTCAGGTCCTATGGGACTTTCCTAGAGCCAGAGGACCGTCCCCTCTGGGTAGTTTTTCCCTGGCACTGCCGGCGCTTCTGGTTTCATTCTTGGTTGTCGCTGGTGGATCCTGGAAGCCCCCTGGATCGAGCCTCTGCCCTTTGCACTTACGAGGTCCAGGGACGCCCCCCCCCATCCCCTGCTTGTGCAACACGAGGCTGCCACGTCCCAGGTCTTCGTGCCCAAACTGAGTGGACTCTGACCTTCCAGGATGGCTGAGGGTGCCAATGTTTCCCAAAGATCTGTTTTCAAATGAATCTGGGAGACAGCCTTTGGAGAGGTCCATGAAGAAGACAGGGGAACTCCACAGGTGGAGGGAAAGCTGAAGCTGCCTGGCGGTACTCCCCGTGGCCCACCTGGCCCCCGCTTAGTCTGCACTGCCGTATTTTCATGGCTTAAAGGGTAGAACCAAAATACCACAGCAGGTGAGTTCTCCCTAGGCTGTGTGCCCAGCTTAGAGAAAAGAATAAACATTGAACAGGGACCTGCTGGCTGAAACCTGTGGCTGCTTCCTGCCTGCAGAAGAAGGTGCCCAATTCCTTGCCTGGCATTCAGCACACCCCAGGACACAGCCTGGCCTCGCCCTCTCCTTTCTCCCACATCGCTCTTCTGCAACGGCCCCCTGACCTGCACGCTGTCCCGGGACACCCTCTACTCTTCTTTAATCCCCTCACACCAGCGTCCCTCAAACTGGGGGCTTGGGACTCCCACAAGGTTAAGGTTATCATAGACAAGCGATCTTTTTTTTTTTTTTTTTTTTTTTTTGAGGCAGGGTCGTGCTCTGTTGCTCAGGCTGGAGTGCAATGGCACAATCTCAGCTCACTGCAACCTTCACCTCCTGGGTTCAAGTGATTCTCCTGCCTCAGCCTCCAGAGTAGTTGAAATTACAGAGGTGCACCAGCATGCCCGGCTAATTTTTTGTATTTTTAGTAGAGATGGGGTTTCACCATGTTGGTCAGGCTGGTCTCCAACTCAAGGGATCTGCCTGTCTCGGCCTCTCAAAGTGCCAGGATTACGGACCTGAGCCACCGTGCCTGGCTAAGATAAGCGATTTTAAAGGTGGCCAGGCACAGCTGGGGAGCCAGAATTCCTTGACACTGATGATTTGTGATTAAAAACACGTTAGGAATTTAAGGCGGTATTTATCATATTGGTGTTCAAGCACAGCCATCAGTAAGTTTTCTCCCTTCGAATGGGGCCTTCTTTGTTACAAAATATGAGCAGCAGTGGCTCACACCATTTCCTCCTATCTCAAGTGCTCTGACCCTTTTTCTCTCACCCATTTATATCCTACTCATTCTTCAAAAACTAGCTGATTCCCACAAATTTACACCAACATTTCTGAGCAGTCCAGTTGAAAGTAATCTCTTACTCCACTGCATTTTAATGCCTAAGAATTTAAAATGACTCACGTGTTACCCATTTGCTATTTATATATAAATTGTATCTCTGTATAGATTGTGAGGACTCTGACAGCAACGGCTATGTTATCCAAATTTTGTTTCTTTGATAAGAAACTTTTGTTTTTTTAAATTCATAGGATTCAAAAGTCAAAATGTAACAATCTAGAATGGAAGAGTCCCATCCCCAACCTCGGCCCAGCCATGCCAGGTCCCCAGGGAAAACACCTTCAGTTGTGTAGACAGCTAGGGTTGCTTTATGCAAATGCAAACACAAAGGATATTCCCTGTCTCTTCCCTATTGTGCTCCATGCTTTGCTGCCTCATATATCCGGGAGATCTTTCAATATCAGCACATAGGGATATGGGGGTATCCATGTCATATTCTTTTGTCTGGAATGCTCTGGTTTAACCAGTTCCCTGTAGATGATGCAGGCTGTTTTCAATCATCGGCCATTACAGAGAATTAATACTGCAATAAAAACATGGTCCATACTTCCTATTTCTAGGATTCGTATTTCTAGGCTGCCGTTTGCAGGTCAGTGCATTTATTATTTCCGCCACATGAAGATAGGGAAAAGAGCCCCTTATAAAACCGTCAGATCCTATGAGAACTCACTCACTATCACGAGAACAGCAGTGAAGAAACCACTCGCATGATTCAATTACCTCTGCCTGGTCTCTCCCTTAACATATGGGGATTACAATCCAAGATGAGATTTGGGTGGGGACACAGATATCACCACGGGCCCTCCTCAGCGCTGGACAGCTTGCTCTCCTGATTGTGAGGTAGGAGAGAGTCTATTTCCCCCACTGCCTGACCAACAGATTATTTTGTCCAACTTCTGGACTTTTGCTGGATTGGGAGGAGTGGCATCTGTGTGACCCAAATCGACATTTGTTTTCTTTAGTCTGGGGTGTTCTAGCACAGCACAGAGTAGGCACTTCAGGTAGCATCATGTGGAACCCTGTTTCTCAAACTGCAAGTAGGACGCTGGTCATAAAATCCATGCAGGACAAACAGGTTTTGTTGCAGTTGCTGCTCACAGAACAAAACCAGAGCTCCAGGAGTTTTCTGGCTGTGCATATCCAACCAGGCCATGCTGTGAAGTTCCTCCCCGTGGCTCACTGTCAAAGGTTGAAAGCCGCTGGGGAAGCGGCTCAGGCATGGCTGGCACGTGGCTCATGGGGTAAGTGGCCCTCAGGACAGCCACTAGGAATGCAGTCCTCCCTGCATGCATGTGCTGACTCCTACTCTGAGGGTGAGTCTATTCTTCCACCCTTGAGTTTGGGCAGCTGTGCTCAACAGAAATGCAGCTGAAACCACACCACCTGACTTCCGGGTTAGGTGAGAAGAAACCTTGCAGTTCCTCCTAGATCTCTTGTAATATCTGACCCAGGTGAAACCACCTGTCATGTTAAGAATCTACGCCAAGACCACCACATTATGAGGAAGCTCAAGCCAGCCACATGGGGAGGGTGCATGGTTGGAGAAAGAGCTGCACAACCAGCCCAGGGGCCCGATGTGAGAGTGAAGAAGCCTTTTGGATGCGCCAGGCTCAGCCGCCATCTGACTCTTCAAATAAGGGGAACCCCTAGTGAGAACTCAGCTGAGCCAGATGACCCCTAAATCCATGAAAGATGATTGCAAATCATATTTTAAAGTTTTAGGGTAGTTTGTTATGTAGCAATAGGCGATCTTGAGACTGTGTAACCCTGGGAAAGTTACTTCATTTCTCTGCTTTTTAATCTAAAACATGGGAATCATGGGAGTTCCTATGGGAAAATGAGTGAACATTTATAAGTACAGAAACACATAAAGCACATCAGTTAACAAAGACAAGACTGCGATGCATGGTACTCATTTGGAAACATGAGTTATCACTTTCAGATACTTAACTGAGCTTAGGGGCAATATGCTATGATTCCTGAACCCGGGACTTTGTAGATTCTTCCTTCTCAGAGCTTTGATGAGAGGAAAGGGGCAGATTCGACCTTACCTTCAGGGTTGCCAAGATCCTTCCCCAACGTACCTGTGAAAGGGAGTTCAGGTAGGCAGAATGAAGGGACACATCAAATCCTTGGTGACAAAGTTTGGGATAGGCTGGGCACAGTGGCTCATGCCTGTAGTCCCAGCACTTTGGGAGGCTGAGGCAGGCTGATCACTTGAGGTCAGGAGTTCTAGACCAGCCTGGCCGACGCTGTCTCTACTCAAAATTCAAAAATTAGCCGGGCATGGTGATGCATGCCTGTAGTCCCAACGACTCGGGAGGCAGAAGCAGGAGAATCGCTCGAACCCAGGAGGTGGAGGTTGCAGTGAGCCAGTATTGCATCACTGCATTCCAGTCTGACGATACAGCGGACTCTGTCTTAACTACAACAACAAAAAACAGCTCTGGACAGAGAAAATTTCCTATAAACTGAGAAAGCCTTTTGGGGTGCTCTTGAGAGAGCTCCTAAATTGCTCAAGGCTAACTTCCTCATTTATTATTAAAAGAAAAAAGAAAAAGGCAGAGGGCAGTGATGAAGGCTGGCGATTTCTGTTCTAGGGTGAGAGATAACAAAATATAAGAATGGAGGCTCTTGCAGCGCTCACAGGCACTCGAGAAGTGAAAGGAAATTGCATGTTTCACCCGTGACTGCATAGGCAAATGAGAACAGCACGTCTCTGCTTTCAGCTGGAATTTTATCAACTTTGGTCACGCTGATTATCTCATGCTGATCAGGAAGGCTGGTACCAGGGTGACTAAATGAAGAAATTACTAATTAACAAATGCTTGGGTGGACAACCTTTCAAAACTTAGGATCAACGGGAGGAAATAGGAGTCTTGGGAGGATTTTTAAAATATGCCAGAGCCGACTGGGTACGTACGTGGCTCACACTGGTAATCCCAGCACTTTGAGGCTGACATGGGCAGATTGCCTGAGCTCAGGAGTTCGAGACCAGCCTGAGCAACATGGTGAAATCCCATCTCTACTAAAAATGCAAAAAGTTAGCCAGGTATGGTGGTGTGTGCCTGTAGTCCCAGCTACTCAGGAGGCTGAGACACGAGAATCGTTTGAACCCCGGAGACAGAGGTTGAAGTGAGCTGAGATTGCACCACTGCACTCCAGCCTGGGTGACAGAGTGAGACTCTGTCTCAAAAAAAAAAAAAACCAGAGCTCCTAATATACTCATTTAAACATCACTTGTGTCCACACTGGGTTGAGAATTGTGCTGGACATGGCGTATGCAAAGGTGAGACGTGGACCCACCCTCAGGTCTTAAAGTGGAGGTGGGGAAGGGACAGAGGGACCTTCTGGAGCGGTGGAAATGTTCTAGATCACACAGGGGCGGTGGTCACATGACAGTGCACATTTGCAACAACCCACCTAATTATATACTGTCAATCAACAGGTTTTATTATATGTAAATTATACCTCAGTAAAGCTGACCAAAAAGTGACCAGTCAACTACCACCAGACCTATGGGGTGGGGACAGAAAAGCAACCTACAGAACATGGGGAAATGCCTACATCAGGAATCCTGGAATATGCCATGTATTCTTCTGTGCTGTGGGAGTGGAATTTTCAGGAAGCAGCTGTGTTGTGGGTGATAGTCATACTTTACTCTCTAAAATTCTCCAGTTTCAAATGGCCTGTTGATGCCAAAGCACCATGACACATATACCTAACAGATAGGGCACGGGGCGCCTTCTTCCCGACCTATGATCTGAAACGGCCAGTGCTGCACCTTCCAGAACCCAGCTTAGACGCATGATTGCCACGGAGGCAGAAAGAATGATTTGTTAGCCACCAAAAGCCCAAGTCCTCCAACAGGGAAGTCCCAGCAGGGTGTGATGTCCCAAACCTACACAAGTGTTTCCACTGCCTGTTTCTGCGCTCCCTGCCCCCACGCTTGGGTCAAGACAGCATTTCAAAGGAAGCCAGGAGACAGGACTCATCCATCCGAACCCTTCTCTGAATTGGTGGATGACTGGACTAGCTACTCTCAGAAGAAGACCCAATAGGGGAGAGATGAGATACATTTGGGTGCGGGGGAGACAATGGCCAAACAGAAAAAGTGCTCGTAGAAGAAGCGTCGGGGGAAGCCTCGGCCTGGAGCAGGGAAGGGGCTGAAGCCATGGTTCCCTAACCCCAATCCGAAAGCTACCCCCTTCCCTCTGGCCAAGTAAGTACAGGGACCACCCACAGCAAGAAGACAGTGGGTATTTAAATGTGAAGAGCCCGAGCTACAGCAGCCTGGGGTCCCCACCCTCTCCCAGTGTCCTCCCTCACTGCACTCCAGACTTTGTCAAAGTGGTGGCAACTGAGTCCAGCGCCAGAGACTGGGTGAGGCTCAGGATGATTTCATTGTCAGGCGCGTCTGGCAGGACTCTAGTCTGTTGACAGTATTCCAGAGAAGGCATAGCTGGCTAAACCACAGTGCCCTGGCATTTGGAAATCATTGAAAATATATATATTTTGCAATTGCAAAAAGATTTACTTATCTCTCTTCATGAGTGAGAATGATCTGGGGGGAAACTGCTGGACTCAATGACCAGTTGGACCTTAGGCCAGAAGGCCCATGATTTTGTTCTTTAGATAAAAGAGCAGCAGGGAAACAGGAGGCCTCTCTCCTGCAGAGCCGGTCCGAAGTGCACAAAGGCATAGCCCAGCGCCGGGTGACGCGCGTTCAGCAGGTAGGCGAGACCCAGGAATGTGTACCGTCACAAGGGAGTCTAGTGCAGGTTGCAGAGCGCTTGGACAAACATCAGGGACCCTGGGCCACCCGCTGACATCTTTTTTCTCCACTCAGGAGGCAGTCAGGGAGTTGGTTCCCATAGATTAAGTTGGGCTTTGAGAAGGAAGGTGAACAGGAAAAAAAAAAAAAAAAAATAGAGGCCTCAGAAAGCCCCTCCCTCCGAAGTCTCTCCTCCGAGGCGAACCATGACAGATGGTTGCACGGCCTGAGCCCGGCCTCCAGGCAGCCAGGGAGGAGCAACCACAAGACCTTGCAGCCTGTGAGACCCCCGAGGGGCCTGGGCCAGCATCCAAGGCTATCTATCCTAAAGCCTTGGAAATCCTAACGCCCCAGACAGGCACTTAAAGCACCTCACGCCCAGGTATGGTGAAAGCGCGATTCTCTTCCCTTCCTCCCTCCGCCGCGCCCCAGGACGACCACCCTTCCTTCCAACCATCCATCCCTCTGGAGTTCGTGCTGGAAGATGCCAATGAACCCACCTCAGGGCTCTGCGCCTCGAGTGATGAGTGTGGGGTGACTCAGAGGGAGGGGGTGGTGGCAGATGCCTGCAGCTGGCTTGCAGCCAGGCTTGGCCATCCTGAGTAAATGCCTGGCTTGGGTCTTGGCCTAACATTAAGGGCAGATCGCAAGAGGGGCAAGCGGTCTCCTGGAATCTCAGCAATTCTGCTTTCAAAACTGGCGAATCCCTAGGCCAGCCCAGCCTCTTCCCATACAGCCGACCCCGAGATGGGTGCAGAATCAGCAGCGGGGGCACCAGAAACCCTTGCATTCAGAGGCAGGTGTCGGAACAGGCCCCATTCCAGAGTCATGATGGCCACTCTACCTGGCAAGCTTTGAGAGGGCTCCGGCAGGCCCGAGCTGCAGGATCCCCCCACCAGCCTTCTCAGCACAGGAACTCTGTCTTCACATCAGTCTTCTGGGCTTAAAAGCATATCATTCCTGCTCACTCGTAAGACACAAACACCCCTCCAAGGACACCTCCAGGATCCCTGCCAGCTCACTCTCGGCTCTGACATGGGAATACTAACCAGGCTGTCTGAGCCCAAATCAAGCAGTGTTTATTGGGGGGTGCTCCATTATCCAGGAAGTTCACCTTTCCAGAGTTGCCCATTTCCTGCCAAAGCTGTGGAGAAAAGACCTCAGGTACTAGAAAACCTCAGGGAATTTGGAAAATGGCAATTAAAGGATTATCCTTCTTACTTACTTGTTTGAATAAGTAGTCATCACCCTTTGGATGCTTATTGGTGAAAATATTTCTAAAAGTGTCTCTGTACATTTACCTGCTTTGATGAGTGGAACAGGAAGGCAGGATTTAACCATCTGATGGCTACGGTTTCGGGAAAGCGCCGGAGCTTCCATGTCAGCCACCCCAGAGCCAAAGGCAGGGTAGGAGCCACAGCAATGTGACCCGAGAAAGAGCCCCACACCCACTATGGTCCACGGGAGACGCTGCTCACTGGCCCTGGGTGTCCTGGAGTCTTGTGCACTCTCCTTGCACCAAGCCAAGATCATATTTTGTTTCCTTCCCACTTTTTCTTTCACACAAGCCACCCCACTCCTCCCTTCTGACAACGGCAAAGTAGACCCTAGACCTTCCAGAAAAGCCTTAGAATACCTCCAGATGCTCACGTGTCAGCTCCAATTCCACCCCCAGTTAAAACACAATTCTGAATGTGACTTGGCCAACGCAGCGTGCAGAGCAAGCACATCTTCGTTTAAGGTCGAACACATCAGCTGTTTGGGAGATGAGAAGAGAAACGCCCGCAAGCGATCGGAGGCTCGTCCTGCTTCTCACCATCCTCAGCTCTGGGTCCTGCAGCTGCTTCTCTCTCCAAGCAGCAGCCAAACCTGGTCCCAGGGGCCCCCAGACTCCAGGAGCCCAGGACCAAAAAGAAAAGGCAAGCCGGGCTGGGGAAGAGCAGGGGACCCCAACTCCACAGCCCTCCACTCCAGGGTCCCCCCCGGGCTGCCTGGAACCCCCGAAAGTTGCCACTCCCCCAGCAGAGTGGTGGGGCAGCTCCTGGCCGTGCCTGCAGCCCATGGGCTGGCTCTGTCCCCGCAGCCCCACCGGGCATCTGTTATCTTACTTACCAGAATCTGCACAGCCAGGATCTAGCTCGCTGGTGACTAATGAGCTGCAGCCATTACTCCCAGGCAGATGGCAGACTCCCTCGAAGCAGACATTAAACAGTAAAATGCCACCACATACCTTGCCCACAAAATCAAATCAAAACAAACACCTAAGTCTGGCTCTGCTTTTCTTCTGCTCTCTCCCTCCCCACCCCGTGCCAAAGCACAGAGGGCAAGGTTTACGGGGCACCGAGGGGAAATTTACAATGGAGGAAGACCATACGGACACGCCCCGTGACCTTCAGAAGGTGGCAGCTGCAGAACCACCATGGGAGCCCAGATGGTGGAGACAGCAGACCCTGTCCATGAGTGACAGGTGCGGCAGACCCAGCAGCTAGGACCAGTGACACTGGAGCAGCAAGGGGACCACAGGGACCCTGTGGAACCCACAGCCCTTTTGCCTCAGTCACCTAATGAATAATCAAAGTGCTAAGACCTGGAGAATTCCATCAGAAAACTCGGTTGCTTCCACTGCTTCGGAAGGCGTTCCGCTGGGCTCTGCCAGGATAGGCCACAGCTGAATGCTCACCTGAAGAAAGGGACCTACTATTTATTAAGCATCTGTTATGTGCTGGGAGCTGCCCCTTAGTCCTGTGAGGCAGGTACTCTCTCCATTCTTAGAAGAAAAATCAGGCACAGGAGAAGGAAATAATTTGCCCATGGTAGCCAGAGGGTGAAGAGCAGAATGCTCTGTCAGGCCCAGGCCATGAGGCCTCTGGGGTTAAGAAGGAACATTCCCCCGCTTGTTGGGCATCAGGTGCTTGTGATTTGATTCTATTTTTCTCTTAACTCAAATTTCAGTCATTGAGGCTGGAGCTCTGCAGTTTCACATTAAACCCTTTCGGACTCCAGGGCCTTAACTCACACTCGTGAGAAGGACGTTTGGTTCAGGCTGATGAAAGGCTTGGCTGGAAAGTGTGTAGAGCTGACAGGTGTGCAGAGCTGACAGGTGCACAGAGCTGACAGGTACACAGAGCTGACAGGTGCGCAGAACTGACTGACAGGTGCACAGAGCTGGCAGGTGTGCAGAGCTGACAGGTGCACAGAGCTGACAGGTGCGCAGAACTGACTGACAGGTGCACAGAGCTGGCAGGTGCACAGAGCTGACAGGTGCACAGAGCTGACAGGTACACAGAGCTGACAGGTGCACAGAGCTGACAGGTGTGCAGAGCTGACTGACAGGTGCACAGAGCTGACAGGTGCACAGAGCTGACGGGCACACAGAGCTGACAGGCGCACAGAGCTGGCAGGTGCGCAGAGCTGACAGCTGCGCAGAGCTGACTGACAGGTGCGCAGAGCTGACAGGTGTGCAGAGCTGATGACAGCTGCATAGAGCTGACAGATGTGCAGTTCTGACAGGTGCACAGAGCTGATGACAGGTGCTAGGAGCTGATTGACAGGTGTGCAGAGCTGATGACAGGTATGCAGAGCTGACAGGTATGCAGAGCTGGCAGGTGCACAAAGCTGACAGGTGTGCAGAGCTGACAGGTGCGCAGAGCTGATGACAGGTGCGCAGAGCTGACAGGTATGCAGAGGTGATGACAGGTGTGCAGAGCTGACAGGTGCGCAGAGCTGACAGGTGCACAGAGCTGACTGACAGGTGCGCAGAGCTGACAGGTGTGCAGAGCTGATCACAGGTGCACAGAGCTGACAGGTGTGCAGAGCTGACAGGTGCGCAGAGCTGACAGGTGCGCAGAGCTGATGACAGATGCACAGAGCTGACAGGTGCACAGAACTGACAGGTGCTAGGAGCTGACTGACAGGTGTGCAGAGCTGACAGGTGCACAGAGCTGATGACAGGTGCGCAGAGCTGACAGGTGTGTGGAGCCGACTGACAGGCGCATGGAGCTGATGACAGGCGTGGAGTGCTGATGACAGGCACGCAGAGCTGATGACAGGCGTGCGGAGCTGACTGACAGGCGCACGGAGCTGATGACAGGTGTGCGGAGCTGACAGGTGCTCAGAGCTGATGACAGGTGTGCAGAGCTGCTGACAGGTGCATGGAGCTTACTGACAGGTGTGTGGAGCTGACAGGTGCTCAGAGCTGACAGACAGGTGCTCGAAGCTGACTGACAGGTGTACAGAGCTGACAGGTGTGGAGAGCTGACTGACAGGTGTGCAGAGCTGATTGACAGGTGTGGAGAGCTGACAGGTTCGCAGAGCTGACAGGTGCGCAGAGCTGATGACAGGTGCGCAGAGCTGACTGACAGGTGTGCAGAGCTGACAGGTGCACAGAGCTGACTGACAGGTGCACAGAGCTGATGACAGGTGTGGAGAGCTGACTGACAGGTGCGCACAGCTGACTGACAGGTGTGCAGAGCTGATGACAGGTGTGCAGAGCTGACTGACAGGTGTGCAGGGCTGATGACAGGTCAGTGCAACACTAGTGTTGGGCTGCTGAGGCCTCAGGACAAGCCTGCCCGCTGGGAAGGTAGGGGGAGTACTGAGCCTTGAACGAACTACTTGCTTGTGGATCCAACTTAGGTTTCCTGCTAAGTCACCAGCCCCCAAGAAGAGCTAAATGCACATTTTCACTGCCAGACGTTCACCATGTGACTCATAAGAGCAGCCAGAGGAACAACTTTGGAGTTGTCAGAGGGTCTGAGTTTGAGCTCCAGTTTGCCATTTACTGTTTATGCAATCTCAGTAAATTAGTCAAATTCATGGAGCCTCAATTTCCTTGTGTAAAAGGGAAATCTCCCAGGATCGTCATGAGAATTAAAATAATTAACATTCATGAAATTGCCACACATGGTGCCAGATGCCTAATAATCAACAAATATTTACCAAAATATGCAATCCAGACAGCTATCAGCAGTGTAAGAGGTAACATAGAGACAGATCCTTTAAGAAATTAAGACCCCTACCTGACTGCATTAGGAGTCACCAACTGAATCTACCTACAAGAACTGAACACAACTTAATACAAAGTAATGCATGAAACAAAAGGACATGCATTCACCTTCGTTAGTTCCAGGCTGAGTCTGAGAGGGGGGCTGCTAGAAGGGGGCGTGGTGAGGCTGGTCTGGGGCCTCTCAGAGGAGGAGGGACCTGAATACTTTTAAAGGAAGAAGAAGATCTGTAGTTTGAAAGAGCACAGTGAGGGAGCTGGATGAGTTCAAGATGGATCCCATCAGTTAACAGCTGAGCTGAAGTAAGAACACGAAGTTCGAGCCTGCATTTCCAGGGGCTCCTGGTTATCCAGCACCAGCAAGCAATGAGGTCAGGACCAGGATCTCACTCTTGCTGGGAAGGCCAATGCCTGGGGCACAGGACTCAAGAGTTTGTTTTGCTAAAGTGCTGACTTTTCATTTCACCCTGGACAGGACCTGAAGAGAAGCCAGACCTGGAATATCAAAGACCAGGCTTAGGGACTGGGTCTGCCCAGCCTCAGCCCACCCGCCTCCCTTCCCTCCACCACCCACCTCACTCTCGACTGAAAAACACCAGGCTGGACCTCAGGACACCTGGCTTCTCTTCCCAGCTCAATCTCTTTGTGACTTTAGGCAAAGAAGATGAAATATTTTAGCTTTTTAGTTATGTTCCCTGAGTGAATGTAACCAGAATCCTCAGTTTCCCCTTTATAACTGTGTGCCTCTCTCAAGGCCTGCTGCTGGGCTGAAAACAAACACAAAAACAAACCAAAAAGCATCACGTGCGATTCATCTAGTCCTTGGAAGTTTCCATGCAAGCTGGGGAAGCAGCTGGAAGGTGAGAAGCCCCCAGACCTAAGAGGCCCGTGGTGAAGCCTCTCTGGTGAGTCAGCCCCAGGTCACAGCCTGCCCAGGGCGTGTGGAGCCCCAGGGCGCCGGCTCCCTCTGACTGTGTCTGTTTCCGACTCTCCCCCAGCCCCGCCGAAGCTTCCCCCATCACCTGAGTCTCACCTAGCAGTCCCCGAATTCTCGATTTATGTTTTGGGGCCTCCTGCCTGTATCCCTAGGCCTCTCCCCATCTTTCAGCACCTACAATCCATACCACCGTGAATGCTGGGTTCCCTGCTAGCCCAGGCTTCTTCCATTGTTTACTATCACCTTTTCTCTCCACCCGGGCTGAAAATTCAGCTGCCCAGAATCAAGCCTCATGCTTCCAGTGTAACCCCCAGCTCACTCCCAATCACCAGAACTCAAGGACCCCGAATCACAGACTTGAAGAGGACAGACAACCTCTGGCTTATGAAAGGCAATTGTAAGGCAAAAAAAAAAAAAAAAAAAAAAAAAAGGACGTGGCTTACTCAAAGTGCCATGTATCAGTGTCAGTGGAGGGTGAGAGAAGGGAGGCGATGGGCTCCGATTCTAGCACTTTCCAGCCTGCAGCTCTACGTGTCCCTGCAGATTCACTCCACAGTTAGGGCCTCTGGTTCCCAGACTCCCCCTCCTCTCTCCACCAAACAGCAGAGACAGTGCAGGGTTCGGCCAGCGAGGAGGCCATCTACCATCTTCTCTTCCTTCCGTCCTCTCTCCCCCTCCCCTCCCATCTGCTTCTTCAGTGGGCTCCCCACAACTTCAGAGAGCAACGAGTAAGCGCTGGGCTCCACCATCCACAGGAGGCCGAGAGACCCTTCAATGTGTATGGAGTCCAGAGAGTCCCCAGAAAACCGTGGGCCATACCTGAAGCCCCCACATCATCCCTACTCTTTTCCATTTGGGCCAGATGTAACAAGGGATGACTCAGGAAAGGAAAAGCCTGGCAGAGAATGACACCTTCGCTAAGATTTCAGCTCCAGTAAGGGAAGTTCAAGCCAGCGTGGGAAGGCAGGGAGGAGACCCTGCGCCCAGGACCCGGCGTGTGCGGCAGCTCAGCCTGGCAGCCTGGCAGGGAGGAGAGACAGACTCAGAGAGGAACGGAGCTGAACACGCCCACACACGTTCCACCTTCACTAGTGATTCTCTTTAAATCACCAAGAAAGTTATGTAAGGAGAAAACGTACAGCTCCCGTGGAGAGAAGGAACATTTTGTTCAGCCTTGGGGTATCTGACTTAGTAAGAGGCTCCTGAAGAACAAAGCGACAATCAGCATCAGCCTGGCACAGCACGGAGACAAAGCATGGTGAGGGGGAACCACACACCAGGGACGCACGAGCACCGCGCATTCAGAAAGCCCACTCCCGAAGCTCCGCTTACTCAGCCCCACGGGGTCCTGCAGGTTTTCTCTTCCAGATGCGAATAAGCAGTGCAGGCTTGTAAGCTGCTGGATGGCAGGATGCGAGTGACGGGGACAGGCGGCACTCCCAGCTCTGACAAATGCTGCTGCCTCACTGAAAGGTCCATCAGAGAAGGGGTTTCCTAGCCCCTTCAGCACAGGCAATTTCTAGGGTTCGGCTGTGCTCCAAGCTGCTGCCACTGCATGTCTGCAACAGATGGGGACCGGGGCTGGGTGTGTTCCCAGTCCCCAAGGCAGCGCAACAAGCGGCTGGCAGACAGCATGGGCTGGCCTAAGACAGCGCAGGCGACGGTCGTGGTGGCTGGAGCTGGTTTGCTGCTCAAAACGCAGGCAGAGCTCGGGCAGATTCCCTCACTGACGGGACCGCAGCAGACTGTCATTCCCACCTGTGTCAGGGGCTGCTGGGGAGGAAGCTCCTTACCACACGGCAAGCCAGCAGGAGGGAGGGCTGGACCGGAGCTTTTAAAAAGACAGGCAGCAGGATGGAGGGAGGCAGGAGCAGAGGCCGATGATGCAGCAGTGGACAGTTCTGGGCTCCAGGTCCTCTGGCCAGCACGGCCCCTGCCCTGTCCCCATCTCACTTCAGGCAAGGGCTTCAGAAACCTGAACTCCCTGGGGATTCCTGTACTTGGGAGTACAAAGAATGTGTTTTTCTTCCCCACCTGGCCAGAATGATGGATGTGGCTTTCCAAAGGGCTCTGCCAGTGACATCCCCATTTACACTCCACTCTCCCAACTCCAACCAGATGGCCACGAACATCATCTAGGAGATAACATGGTCCCTGCCTGTATCAGCCATGTCCTTGATCTTCTGTATTCTGATGCTTTGACATCTGGGGCCTTGCTGATCCTGGAGGGACTGGCCAATTCCTGGAGATAGTAAGTAACTCACCTGTGAGCTTGCTTTTCCTATGCAAGCCAACCCACACAGACCCTTCCCCTCCTCGCCTCCTCCTGGGGGCTCTCACTCCCTGGGCCACCACCCACTACCCTCATCACCCCAGGGCAGGTACCAGACAGCTATGGACTGTCCCTGTACCCACAGTCCCCTGAAATTATTCACAGAAACCACGAGAAAGGCTCTTGCCCACATTTGCCCCTTGCTCCCTCTGCCTTCTGCCCAACGCCGGTGCTTCCCTACGTGGCAGTGGTGTGCCAAGCCCCCTGCTTCCAGGGATCTGTCAGTGTCATCAGCTCGTTCCTTCGTGACACTCATTCCTGGGTCTGCATGTCTTACTGTACCTGATGACAACAAATCCCAGGTGCCCTGAAAACAGGCTCTAAGGATGGACAAGTTGATGGGGCAGAAAATGAACTGGAATTGTTAGAAGAAAATGAAGGTAACGGGCCTGGCGGGGTGGCTCAAGCCTGTAATCCCAGCACTTTGGGAGGCCAAGGTGGGCACATCACGAGGTCAGGAGATCGAGACCATCCTGCCCAACATGGTGAAACCCCATCTCTACTGAAAATATAAAAATTAGCTGGATGTGGTGGTGCGTGCCTGAAATCCCAGCTACTCGGGAGGCTGAGGCAGGAGAATCGCTTGAACCGGGAGGCGGAGGTTGCAGTGAGCCAATATCGTGCCATTGCACTCCAGCCTGGTGACAGAGTGAGACTTTGTTTCCAAAAAAAAAAAAGAAAGAAAAGAAAAGAAAGAAAGAAAATGGGGGGTCCCCCATTTCAGAACCCCACTATGTGCCTCATTAAATAAAACTTGCTCAGAACTTGGACTTCTCAGCAATGGAGGAATTGCTTTCATAGATAGTGAGTGACCCATTGCTGCAGGTATTCAAGAAAAGGAGGCTTCTTCCAGGAGCCTAGGACTCACAGGCTATCATTTAGTGGGCAAACGGGCTGTTCAGGTAAGGTTGATAGCAGCATGAGGTAGAAAGAGATGAGTGTGGGTGACATAGGAAGGCTTCTGAGAGGGGACAGAGGACGTGGCATGACCTCTACCAAGGCTTGTGAACAAAAACGCAGCTGAGTCAGCTGGGACTCTGGGGGACTTCTATCAGGGTTGGAAGTCTGCAGCTTTCTTAACATCACCTTCAGCCCAGGAGGTACCAGGCAGTCACTGTCCACCCAGGTGTCCATCCTGAGACCTGACAAGTCACAGGCCTGGAGCGCTGTGGCCAGATCGCTCTGGGAACTCACAAGCCTGAGCCATGGCCTCACCTACCTGAGCAGGTCACTTTAATTGGAAACTCTGGTTTTTTGTCTGTAGAATGAGCCATGGGTTACATGATGTTCTTCAAGGTCCCTTTTAGACCTAAGCACTAATGTTCTATATCCACAACCCAGGTCCAAGTCCTGGCTCAGGCATTTCTCTGAACCTCAGTTCTTCCTCTGAAAAAGCCCGCGGAGTGGGCACACTTGCTTGGCACACCTCCCGGGGCTGCTGTTGGGATGGATGAGCAAGCATCAGGACAGAAATAAGCAGCATCTTGGGATGTGCGGGATTATTCTGGAACCAGAGGGCAGTGCTCATGGGAACCTGAGGATTAGCAGGAAGTTGGTGCCATTTGGCGGGGAGCGAACGGCCGGCCTTCTGCAGCCTGCAGCCAGCCCCCCGAGCACCCATGCCAGTGGTCGACCAGAGATCCAGCCAATCTCAACATTTTCCCCTGCTGCTTCTGGAACTCGCCTTGCTGGGTGAGCTTGGCTTGTTTGATTTTCTGTGTGTTTTATTCCAAAGTACACCCACAAGCCTCAGGAAAAAAGCCTAATTAGTTTTGCTTGGAAAAGCTGGAAATGTCAGGGAAACGGGCACCATCATCCAAAGGATTCAAAGGTTTGCTACGCTCGGAGACAAGCATCTGGGAGTGACGTATGGGGAGTGATGACGCTGCAGTGCTCACGGTGACAATTCCACGTCTCAGGGACTCGGAATCATTTATTAGAGATTAAGGAACATAAACCACTTGGCTCCCACTTGCAAGCTGCCAGCCACAAACATGGTCACCGTCTGCACCTGCATTTCCTCTCACTTCAGGAACCTCCACTGCGTCCCGCACGTAGGTGTCCTCTGGGCTTCCCACCTACTCTCCCTGGAGGGTGGAGTCAGCTGTCTTGAACACCAGAGCCCAGCAGATCACAGATCCCTAGCACAGCCTGAAGACCACTGTTGGGGCACGGGGCTGGCGTCAGAATCAGAAGTGGAAAGGAAACGCCTTCCTGAGGCACATCCCCTCTGACTCACCACTCTCACCAATTCATCCTCCCAAACTCTGTTTTTCAGGGCTCTTAGCACCCTCACCAGACAAAGCAATAACAAAACAGAACCAGGAAACCTTCACTAGCTCCGTGCCATCTACAGAACAAACCCCGCTTCTCCAGCAGGGGCTGCCGGGCCCATAGGAGCTGGCCCACAGTCATCCTTTCACGCCCGCAGGCTTCCCAGGGCTGCCAGACCTCAAGGCCCCTGGGCCCCCGATGCAGGCACCCTGTTGACCCTCCAGCTTGGCATCCCTAGAAAGGCCAGCCCTGCCCCTAAGAGTCCTTCCCTGGCACCTGTCGGTTATTAGGAGGCCCCTCTCCTGGAACTCATTTCTTGAGTGTATTTTCAGTGCTGGGTATTTTACATACCCTATCTCAACCTGCACCAAATACTGTCTATTTTATTGATAAGGAAATTAAGGCCCAGAGAAGTGGAGTCACAAAGGTGATCGAACACCCAAGTTGCAAAGCCAGGATTCAGTCGCAGCTGTGTTCCCCTCCCCAGCCTGGCCGCTGCCCCTTTATTTATTCATTGTTGCTTTTTTTTTATCATCTGGTTTTTCTATGGCCCATGCTTGTTTATTAGTTATTAAATTACTCCATAATTACTTACCTAATTAAAAATAAGAGGGGCCAGGTTCGGTGACTCACACCTGTAATCCCAGCACTTTGGGAGGCTGAGGTGGGCAGATCACGAGGTCAGGAGATCAAGACCATCCTGGCTAACCTGGTAAAACTCCGTCTCTACTAAAAATACAAAAATTCACTGGGTGTGGTGGTGCGTGCCTGTAATCCCAGCTACTGGAGAGGCGGAGGCAGAAGAATTGCTTGAACCCCAAAGATGGAGGTTGCAGTGAGCTGAGATTGTGCCACTGTATTCCAGCCTGGTGACAGAGCGAGACTCTGTCTCAAAAAAATAAGTAAATAAATAAACAAGAGGAAGATGCTCACGCACTGCAAGTTGAGAATGCCCCTTCACAGGTTCAGCCTATAGCATCCGAAATGAACAAAGTCTGCAGCAACACGGAAGGGGTCAGGTACTACCTGAGCGTGCAGAAACAGGATATTGTCAAGTATGTTCTGATGGAGCCGGATAGTGGGGCCATGTGATAGTACATAACAAGTCAAAACAGTGACTTCAAAGAATTACGAATGGCAAATGTGACAGGAAAATCTCCAAAGATGCATGGCACTGCCTGAGGTGTGCAAGTGGCCTAGAAAACGAGACACACATGAGCACACGTGTGTAAAAGCCATGGCTCCAAGCCCCCACCCCCGAATAACAGACCCAGGTTTGATTTCCCAGCGTCCCAGAAATCTGGCACAAACCCTTGCCAATCCCATGCTGCCTTCATCCCTTCGCCTCAAAGTCAAATGCTGCCTGCCAAGCTCATGTCCCTGCGATGACGCACTGCTGTGCAGGACTGTACCCCAGAGCCCTGTGTCCACAGCCAGTCTCAGCACCAGGCTGGCAGAGCAGCTCGTAGAGGGACCATCTGTAAGAGGGCTGATGGCAACTGCCCTAGGCAGAGACGCTGGCCAGTAAATCCCATATTCCACCCACCCACCCCCACCGTTTATGTGCCAATGCTGTCCCTGCCCACACAATACTGCAAGTTCTGTGCAAGGGAAAGCCAGAGGCCAGGGCAGCGGAAACAAGAGGGAACCCCTGGGCTCAAGGCCCAGCCTCACTGAGCACACTTTATTTCACTTGGGAGCCGGCGGCTGGGGAGACGGGGCAAGGCACGGCATTGGCTGGCACCAGCCTCTGAGATCGACTGGGACCGGTGGGACACGGACAGTGTGGCATTTTACTTCGGAACCCCATTCCCATGCCAGCTTGAGGCTGGTGCCCTGTACTCATGAACTCTGTGCAATGTGACAGGTCCTGGGGTTGCGTCTGAAATACCCCGATTGGAAACCAACGTGCCTAAGAGGGCTGCTCTGCCCCGTGAACGTCCTTGTTGAACCGGCAGCAGGCAGCTTGTTAATCAGCTCCCTGGTGAAACAAGCGGTGTGCAGAGTGAGTCAGGAGGATGGCACAGGCGGCAGCCCCCTTGGATAAAGAGACAGAGAATCTGGCCGGCCCGCAGCCCACCCGTCTGCAGCCCCGGTGACCTGGACACAATTGATCTGTATCCTCCACCTCCAAGGACCCGGCAGCTGCATCTGCCCTTAGTTCGACCAGTCCTGCCCATCCTAACACCTCTGGGTCCTGCTCAGAGTGCATCTGCTGGAGGGCAGCGTTGAGACTTCCTCTGAGCTATAAGAACAGGTTGGACCTGCCGCCTAAAATCGCCTGTAGGGATGTGGCAAGCCCTGCTCTAGGACTTCCTTTTGTTGTCAGAGACCACCCATCCCAAGGCTGTCAGGGGGACACGCAGCCTCCTCCACCTCCAGTCACTAGAGACCACCAGTATTTACCAAAGTAACCAGATGTCTGCTGAGCAGCTGAGCGGAGAATAGTTTGCCACCCTGCCCCTCCCTGGGACCTCCATCCAGGTAGAACTAGTAGTTCTAAAACTGCAGGACTACAAAGACATTTGGAGTCATTAAGACCTTGTGTCCTGATTTTAATGGAGTAGAACCAAAACCCAACCACCCCCCGCAAAGGATAACAGTTTCTCTATCTTTCAAGGCCAAGTCTGACCACCTGAAGGCCTCTGAGAGACTTGGGCTACTGCCTGGAGCCTCACGGGTAGAAACTGCTCTCAGGCCACTGGGGTCCCTGAGCCTCAAATGTGGGATGGGGCCCCGGAGCCCTCTGTCCATAGAAGTGCCATGTGTACTGAGTGTGCACGTGGGTCCTGTGGTGGCTGACTTGTGTTTAGAGCCTGCCCAATCAGGCACCCACCTCTACCAAATAAGCCAGCAGGTCTATCAAGTCTATCAACGCTAAGTCATAGGTGACCAATCAGTAAGTGCTGTGCCCAAGGTCACACGGCTGCGTCCTGAGAGGGCCAAGGCTGAGATCAGGTGCTCCTGATTTTACCCCAGCACCTGATAAGGAAGAGATAGGCCTGTTGACTGGGAAGCCGGCAGAGATTTGTCCCGTGACCCCACAGTGACTTCTCCAGCTCCAGTCTGAACAAGCCTGACACGTGCAGGGAGCAGAAGTGAGAGGAGGAAGGACTTGCCTCCATGCTGGCAGCTGGAACCTTTTTCCAAAAGATGCTGCATGCCGTAAGGAGGGCCGACGGGCTTAGGGCGGATTCACCATGGACAGGCTTAGGCATCGGTCAGCTGCACTGCTCCCGAGGACTTCTCTGACCTCCTCCCCACCCCATCATGATGACTCCCCTACACCCACCGCCAGGGGCTCCTTTGACTTCCATGACTCCGATGCTTGGGGCCTGGCCCCTGTGGCTCCTACAGGCCACACCCTACCTGGAACGCCACACTGTGCTCTCCAACTGCACGTCTCCCGCAGGGTCAATGGCCGGTCAAGGGAAGAGCCCCTCAGACCTGAAAAGGAGGAGCCCGGGCCTGGAGACGAGCACTACCTTCCACAGAAAGAACGCGGCACTGGGGAAGCCCCCATGTTCTTTCCTCTTCCATTTTCTAAGCAACAATAAGCCAGGCTTCTGTCCTCACACTGAGGCCACCCCGTCGTGGCAGCTGTCAGTGACCCATCGCCATGCCGCTCTGTCTCCCAGCACCTCCTCTCCCAGTCAACGAATATTTTTAGGACTCCCCCCCACCCAGCATGCCCCTGCCCCCACCCGGCCAGGCGCCTGACTCACGCTGCCCTCCTGGGACCCAAGAAAAGTAGGAGAGAGAGCCTCCAACCTCGCCGACCTCAGTCCTGGCCAGAAGGGAAGCTGCGGAGGCAGGGAACGAGCAGGCTGAGAGTCCACGCAGCGTCGCGTGTGGCACCGACAGCAGCCATCACCATAGAAGTTTCCAGAAGGAAGGAGACACTTGGGAAGAAAGTCTTAACAAAGAACTTCATGAAAGGAGTAAGACTGAGGCTAAGATAAGCACAATTCGGTGGAATCAGAGGCCCTGAGGGGTCCTTGCATTTCGTGAGGCCCTAAAGCATCCTCCTCTTTTGTTCCCTGGACACACTGCCAAGGCTCTGGAAGGCTCTAGAAGGCTCTGGAAGGCTCATGGCAACTCAATCTTTAAGCTGGGAGCCAGGATTGGGCCCAGGCTTGGCTCAGGTGGAGGGCTGACAGGCGGTAGCACAAGCCCAGCTAATCTCAGCCAGGTGCTCCAGTGCTCAACGTCTGTGACCTAAAACAGCCTCCATGGCACCGCTGAGCAGAAGGCCCCAGGCTGCCCAGGGGGTGGAAGGCCAAGCTGTCATTTAGCATCCACAAGGCTCCCCAACTTAATTGAAATCAACATGAACCACACTGGCACACAAAACCAATTTTTTCCTACAAATTGCCCCCATAACAATGTCCCTAAGCAAGTCCTCCCTAAGACACGTTGGCTTCCTCGTCCTGAGCACGCCATGAAGGAGAAAAACACCTCCACTTGCCCTTTGAAATGGATGCTCTTTTTCTACAGGTTCAAATTCCAGCTTTGCTTTGCCAGTGCTGGGACCTTGGGTAAGTCATTCAGCCTCTCTATGCCTCAGTTTCCTCATCTGTAAAGAGGGGTTGATAATAATTATACCCACCCCACAGGGTTACTGTGAGGATTAAATCCGTATGGATGTAGGTACAAGCACACACATAGACACGCGCACACATATGCACATCTGTATGCTGAGTTTTACGGAGGCGAACAGGGCGTGGGAGCTGCTGGGTGCAGGAATCTGGGAGGTCCCTCAGTGCATTCTAGTACCACGTGACTCAGGTGTGAGACAAGCCCACCTAAGGATCTCCCCCATGACTGCTGCCAAGGGGGAGACACAGAGACTCTGAGCCTTAAGGCAAGGTAGGAAATGGCAGAAAATAAACAACGGAATGTCAGAAACTGACACCCGCAGCCTCCCCTGGGCGGGATGATCCGGCCAGGACTGGGGCCAGGGCAGAACTGTCGCCACCCCAGGAAGCCTCGAGCCCAGGAAAGAGGTGGCTTCAGGAGGGCAGCAGGCCAGGGCAAAGGGTGAGGGTGACTCTCCTGTCCCCATGGCCTCCTTTAATCAGCAGACTGACCGCCATGTATCCAGTGCTGCCTGGAAGTAAACAGGAGCAAAAGGCGGGTGCGGCCCTGAGGAGGCTCCAAGCCCGTCTCAGGACAAGGCTCGGAGCATGCGGGCGGCCCAGGTCCCCGGGCTCCCTCAGGGCTGGGCTGAGTAGCTGAGACTGTGAAGAGCCGAGGGCCAGGGGGTAAGGGCGCCAGGGAGGGCTGGGAGGAAGGGGGAGCCGGCCCAGGCCTGGGCACCTGGGGCACCTGGCCTATGAGATGGTGCCACTTCTGTGGCAGCAGGTGGACAGCATCTTCCCAAGCTCCGACAGACGTGCTCAGTGCAATGGCCCTGGCTGTGTGCAGCCAGGGACAGGGTACAGACCCATGTGGATGGCACCTGCAGCCTGGTCAGGTGACAGGGACCCACCTCCACACCCCCACGTCACACTCCCTCCTCCCCACAAATGGCCACTGGGGAATGGGTGCCCAATGAACCCATAACACAGAATGTTCAGCCCTGATTCAAAAACAAAACAAACAAGAAAACAACCTCCAGCGACTAATCAGCCTGGTGAGCTGAGCGGCTGCCCAGCCAAGCCCGGCACTATCACTGGAAAATCTCGGGCTCCTGGAGTTCCTCCCAGCGACCTGGTTTTCAGACCCCACCCCACCCAGAGCGGAAAACACAGGCTCGGCTGCAGAGGCTGCTCTGTGACCCCTGGCTTGTCACAGCAGCAGGGGCCAGGCGCGGCCTCTCTCCCCACAGCCGCCTGGGGACACTCTCTATGAAGCTCAGGAAGAACAGGAAAAATGTGTATCCAGTTTTGTTGGCTACAGGGATTTTGTATCAACATTTTTTCCCCCCAAATTGAAAAAACCCTAAAGCTAAAACCTCTTAAAAGCTTTAATGATTTTAAAAGAAATCTCTCAGAGCACGTTAGAGTCCTCTCTGCTGCTACGGGTTGAAGTGCTTGCACCGACAAGACAGACATTAGAGTCCTCACCCCCAGAGCCTCCGAATGTGGCCTTCTTTGGAAGCAGGGGCTGTTGAACTTGGCACCATTTGTGAGTGATCACATGGGCCAGGCACCGTGGTGGGTGCAGACCCCTCTCCCAAGTCAGTCCAGGGACAAGAAAGTAGACCCCAAGAACATGGGACCTCTCTCCCCCTCTGCCCAACCAGCCCTGGCCTACTGGGCCGTCGGGGGCCTCATCTCTGATTAAAATGTCAAACTCCACATCAGAGGCTAGGGAGGGAGGTGGGAAGGGATGACACCCTCCATCCGTGTCTGGAGCCTTTCGCAGCCCAATCCTAGGATCCTTTACCAAGGCTAGGCCCAGGGACGTGGTGCCAGAGTCATTCCTGGTGGGTGGGGGCGGGAAAGGAGTAAAGCCCGCCCCTGGACTTTAAATCATTCGTCTACCTGGAAAGAACATCAGAATCTCTGCGGTGTTTTCAAAAACTAGATCCCACTTAAGAACTACTGAATCAAAATTTCTGGGGCTGGGAACTGGGTGATTGAAATATTCTGCTAAGTAAGACCCACTGATATCACCCACCCACCTCGCTGTAAAGATGGGGAAACAGGCACAGAGAGAAAATGGCACGTGGGAGGCCCCCAGTTATTCCTGGTATAACGTATGGAGGCGGAGCCCAAGGTGCCTCTGAGAAGGGAACTGTGAAGTCGGAAATCTGAGCTTTCCCATTAAGAAGGAATCAGCTTTGGATTTAAAGTAAACTGAGAAGCAATCCCTCGGACTTTGGTGATTTGATGACTTGAGGGCATGCTACAAATTGCTCGTGGTCCAGAATATTCATAGTGTTCTGTGACTTCAGAAGCTTCTTAGCTGGAAGCTTCCTAACTGGTTCGGGTCAAAGATCCCAATTCGGGCTACATTTTGCTTCCAGCGGCTTTTCCCTGCTTCCTGTGTGTTTCCAGACAGCCGCATTCTAAGAAGATATATGTGAATGGATTATGCTGCTTGTGTTAACATCAAGGTTTGTGGAAGATGATGCAGATAATTGCCGGAACTCCTAAGACGTGGTGAATGGTATCGACTGACACTTTCAATCGTGATGAGACTGTAATGAGATTGTAGTAGCCTCTGTGTGGAGCCCCTCCCTCTAGGAAGGTTCTTACCCCCACTTCCCCACCACACTTGGCTGTGTGCCTTGCCTTTCCCAGAAGTGATGTATGCTACTTCCCAGTGGACACTTTCAGAGCTGTCCCAGGTCTGACACCTCTCTCCCGCCCCTCTCACAGCAAGGACTCAGACAGGAAGCACTCCTTCAGCCTGGCGTTCCCAAAAGTCACAGGACACAAAGCAGAGTCACAGCTGTCAGCAATGCAGGTATAACAGGAGCGAGAAACATCCTTCTGTCACTGCTGAGGATACGGGGCCACCCACAACCCCAGGGTAACTCAGCCAACACTCCCGCGCTGTCTTTCTCCTGCCTCGTTTTCTCTTTCTTCTGTCTATTCCCTAATCCTAAATAAACTCAGTGTAATTTACAGCGCTTAAGGTCGTCTAGGCTGGGCGTGGTGACTCATGCCTGTAATCCCAGCACTTTGGGAGGCCAAGGCAGGCGGATCGCTGGAGGTCAGCAGTTCGAGACCAGCCTGGCCAACATGCTGAAACCCATCTCTACTAAAAACACAAAAAATTAGCCGGGAGTGGTGGCAGGCACCTGTAATCTTAGCTACTCAGGAGGCTGAGGCAGGAGAATCACTTGAACCCAGGAGGTGGAGGTTGCAGTGAGCTGAGATTGTATCACTGCACCCCAACATGGGTGACAGAGCCAGATTCCATCTCAAATATATAAAAAAAGTCATCTACTTGGCTTCCTTGCTCTGGTATTGCTATTTGAATCAAATTCAAATTAAAGGGGCTTTGAGAGTAAAGTCCTGAATCCAAATAGGACGCGATGCTTTGGTTTTCTTTATAACATTCACTTTATTCTCTGATGATTAAGACTGTGAGTATATGATTTGTACTCTCAACAATATCTTAAAATAATGTGAGGATGGCAGTGTTTTTGTATAATAAATACTCCCATCCCTGACATAGAGCCAGACACCCAACGCATGCTTCCTCTGGCCCGGATTTCATGCACACTGGCCGTTCTGTGTGCACCGGGCACCCTAGGTGACAGGGGAACCAGAGGAAGCAGAAGTCTCTGCCCTCCAAGGAACTCCCAGCACAGTGGGAAGAATATGTTTGAGGCCTGTTTTTTCCCTTTTGTGTTAGAACAGCGGACTTCCTGCCCTGTTTGTCTCTGGGACACTCTCAGACCCCCTTTTCTTTCACGCCCCACCCTCTTAGCTGGGCATTTGTTCAGTGAGTCCTTCCTTAGCACAAATGCATAGAGTGAAGGGGTGCGCAGCGTTCCAGACGCCGGAGCATAAAGCCGTGTCGCTCATAGCCAGGTCAGGCTTCCCAGCCCAGCCCAGGGCTCCTTCATTCCCTTTCCTGGCCCCAATTGCCTCCAAACAAAAATCAGCCAGCAAGCAGCCAGTAGGTCCTTGGCCAGCAGTCAGGGTGACCAACTAGTCTCAGTTTTCCCAGGACTGTGGGGGTTTAAAACAGGGAGTCCCACATCCTAAGAAGCCCCTCCATGCCAGAGAACTGGAGCAGCTGGTCACCCTAACAGGCAGAGTACCTTTTCCAGTTGGTGTGCACAGCTGTGGACCTATCACTGCCCTGCCCTGAACACCCCACCCAACCATTCCCTCTTTCTCCGTCTCTCCTGACTTCCAGTTCCATATATATATTATTTTTTTTGAGACAGAGTCTCTCTGTGTTGCCCAGGCTGGAGTGCAGTGGCGTGATCTCAGCTCACTGCAACCTCTACCTCCTGGGTTCAAACGATTCTCCTGCCTCAGCCTCCCTAATAGCTAGAACTACAGGCACCCACCTGTACACCTGGCTATTTTTTTTTGTATTTTTAATAGAGATGGGGTTTCCCCATGTTGGCCAGGCTGGTCTCAAACTCCTGACCTTAGGTGATCCACCTGCCTTGGCCTCCCAAAGTGCTGGGAATACAGGTGTGAGCCACAGAGCCTGGCTCAGTTCCATTAATTTCACCCATTTCCTCTTTCCATTTTCCAGCTCTTTGTAAGGAGGAAATTCCTTCTCACCTTTCCTTCCTCTCTCTTTCCTTTATGAGGTGAAAATGTACCCTAATCACTGAATAAGAAGAGAGCTAGGGATTTGTATGTTTATCAAGAAAAACTAATGACTGTAAAGGAAAATAAATGTTCTAAAGGGAAATTAAACATAAATATTAGAGGTGACACACCCTCAAATATGTGGAACCCTCTTCCAACATTCTCCATTTATTTTTTTCCTTCCACTGATCAAACTGCTTTTCACAAAATATCACTTTTGAGTTAAATAAAACACCATTGCAATTCCATTTTCTCTCCTGCTTCCTAACTGCTGCATTCTTGTTCTTTCACCCAACAGAATGTGTTTCTGTGCTGCACACATACATCGCAGTAGAGACTGCTCAGGAAGGGCTGTGTGGAAAACAAATGGCCACCTCTCCATAGCCCAGGTTTGGAGAAAGCTAAAGATGGAGGGCTGGAAACCAAGAACACAGCCGTGCAGGAGGGAACACTACGGAGAAGTCAAATATTTGGCTCCAGACATCCTGCAGACCACTGGCTCTCAAGCTCGGACGCACACAGAAATCATCTACAGAGTTCAAAACAACCAGCACAAAAACCCCAGTACCTGGTCTCAGAGTTTCTCATTTAATCCATCTGGGGTCCAGTGGGAACTGGGAGTTTTTTTTATTTTTATTTTATTAATTATTTATTTTTGAGACAGGGTCTCACTTTGTCGCCCAGGCTGGAGTGCAATGGTGCAATCTCAGCTCACTGCAACCTCTGCCTCCTGGGTTCAAGCGATTCTCCTGCCTCCAGGATTATAGGTCCCTGCTGGCACACCTGGCTAATGTTTGTATTTTTGGTAGAGACAGGATTTCACCATGTTGGCCAGGCTGATCTTGAACTCCTGACCTCAAGGGATCTGCCCACCCTGTCCTCCCAAAGTGCTGGGATTATAGCCATGAGCCACCACACCTGGCTGGAACTGGGGTTTTTTAATGCCCCTTGGGTGATTCTAATGTACAGGCAAAATAGGTAGGTGGACCTAGAGAGAGGAAAACGCGATGGGCTGCAGGAGCTCATTCTACATAAAGAGAAAGTAGGCTTTTTACCAGGAAAAGGTCCTGGGTAGAAGCACAGCTTTTCCAATCACATAGTCCAATAGGAATTTCTTGAGGTGGCCTTAAGCAAAACAAAACCAAAACCAAAACTGCCTTGCTGTGGCCTCTCCTGGCATGGCTTCCAATGCCAGAGCCTACGCGCCTCCAAGGCCAGCCCAGGAGGACCCCGTGCCCTCCATCTTGGTGCTGCTCTTCCTGAGGCTGTAACAGCGGGTGCAGAGACTTCCCTGGGTTCCAGCTTCGCAGCAGATGCCACGGGCCTCTCCCGTCGTATCCAGTCGACGAAAACTCCCAGGGTTTTCCAGCAGCCAGGACTACAGGTCCTGCCACCACACCCAGCTAGTTTTTGTATATTTACTAGAGATGGGGTTTTACCATGTTAGCCAGGCTGATGTCAAACTCCTGACCCCAAGGGATCTGCCCATCTTGGCCTCCCAAAGTGCTGGGATTACAGGCATGAGCCACCATGCGCAGCCGGAACTGGGCTATCCAGGTCAACATGAGCCTGGGGTGTGATCTCACCTTGGAACAAGGGAGGAATTCCAAGTGGATGCAGGTGCACTGGGCCACCCGTTCACTCAACAAGCACACAGCAAGCACCTGCTCCCCAGGGGAGCCCCGACACCAGGCTGGCTCTGGAACGAGTGCAGCTTCTTGTCGTGGGGTCTGCACGCTTTTCTGAGAAAGAGCTACATCTCCTTCCCACAGAGGCTGGAGACAGGACCCTGGTCAGAGTGGCATTCTGGGGGTTTTGAGAGAGCCCTGTGATGGATATCAAACCTAGCCCAACAAGGGGCGAGGGCAGGACCCTCCTTGAATTCAGGCCTATGTCAGACTCATCTCTGCACACTTCCTGATGAACAGTGCATGCTCAGCAAACATTTGTTGAAAGAGAGAATGAATAGTTTCATGCATGAAGAAAAAGAATGACGCTAAAAGCCATCTCTCAGCAGTGACACTGCTATAAAGGCTAGCAAGCAAACTTAGGAGAGAAAGGAAGGTGTTTTTGTAGCCTTAGAAGCCTACAAACTGACCCTGGCTTTGCGTCAGCTCTTCTTCCCTCCTTTCAAGGGCCTTTGGCTCACCACGATATCAATATAAAACTGCCAGTACTTGGGCCTGGCATGGTGGCTCATGCCTGTAACTCTCAGCACTTTGGGAGGCCAAGGCGGGAGGATCGCTCAAGCTCAGGAGTTTGAGACCAGCCTGGAGAACACAGCGAGACCCTGTCTTTACAAAAAAAAAAAAAATACTTTAAAAGTTAGTGGGGCATGATGGTTACTCGGGAGGCTGAGGTGGAAGGATCACTTACGCTCAGGAGTTTGAGGCTACAGTGAGCTATGATCACACCATTGTCCTCCAGCCTGGGCAACAAAGAGAGACCCTGTCTCTAAAAAGCAAAACAGAACAATATAAAGCAACTGCTGATCCTTGTGTTTATTTGATGTGTTCTCAATGTGTTAGCGGGATTCTTAAAAGGGATACCAAAAGCACACGTAACAAAAGAAAAAATAAAAGCATCTGGACTTCCTCAAAATCAAACCTTTTGTGCTTCACAAGGTACCATCAAGAAGATGAAAAGACAACCCAAAGAACAGGAGAAAATAGTTTCAAATCATATTGGTACAGACTTGTATTCACAATACATAAAGAACTGTTCAACTCAATAGTAAAAAGACAGCCTGATTTAGAAACAGGAACAGGATCATCTGAAAGGCATTTCTCCAAGAAAGATTCACAAGTGACCAATACACATATGAAGATAAGCTCAACATTAATTATCAGGGAAATGAAAATCAAAACCACAGTGAGACACCACTCCACTAGGACAGCTAGAACATAGGAGAGACAATCACAAGTGTTGACAAGGATACAAAGAAACTGCGACCCTCATACTGGAGGGAATTGCTGGTGGGCATGTGAAACTGTGCAGTCAGTTTGGAAAACTGCCTGGCAGTGCCTCAAAAGTTAAACAAAGTCACGATATGACCCAGCAACACCACTCCTAGGTACATTCTCAAGAGAAATCAAAACATATTTCCATTCAGAAATCTGTACACAGATGTTTATAGCAGCATTATTCATAATAGCCAAAAGCTGGAAACAACCCAAATTTCCTTTAGTTGATGAATGGGTAAACAGAACATGGTATATTCATACAATGGAATATTATCCAGCCCATAAAAAGGAAGGACTGATGCATAGTACAAGATGGATGAACCTTAAAAACATTTCGTTGCGTGATAGAAGCCATAAAAGACTGCATATTATATGATCCCCCTTCTATGAAAATCCAGCACAGGGAAATCTATGCAGTCAGACAGTTGATTAGTAGTTGCCCAGGGCTGCAAAGATGGAGAAACAGGGAATGATTGACAGGAAAGGGTACGGAGTTTCTTTTTTCTTTTGAGGCAGAGTCTTGCTCTGCTGCCCGGGCTGGAGTGCAGTAGTATGACCTCGACTCACTGCAGCCTCCGCCTCCCAGTTCCAGCGATTCTCCTGCCTCAGCCTCCTGAGTAGCTGGAACTACAGGCGCCCCCCACCATGCCTGGCTAATTTTTTGTAGTTTTAGTAGAGACAGGGTTTCACTGTGTTAGCCAGATGGTCTCGATCTCAACCTCATGACCCACCATCCCCAGCCTCCCAAAGTGCTGGGATTACAGGTGTGAGTCACCGCACCCAGCCCAGGAGTTTCTTTGTGAGTGATGAAAATAAAATACCACTCAATGGCCATGGTCGTACATATCTATGAATAGACTAAAACCCACTGAACTGTGTTAAGCAGGTAAATTGTTGCTGTGTGAATTATGTCTCAGTATAGCAGCTGAAAGAGAGACGCAGCGGCTCAGCAAGGCCGGCAAACTACATCAACAACGCTGAGACCCAGTTTCTCCCTGTAACACTGGTAGACAGGGAAAAGCACGAGGACACGTTCTGTTGGCAACGCTGCCAGCAAACAGCTCCTTCAGGGGGATGCCCCCTCCACCCCTGCCCAGGGCCTGAGTCGTGGAGGAGACCCCAGGGCTGCAGAGAGGGAAGACCCTCCTGATCAGTACCAGGGGCTGTGAAAGCCGCCAGACCCTCAAGGGGCGCCTGGAGTGTGATCTTCCCTTAAGGCAGCTCAGCCTGGAAACTGGTGGCACTGAGACACTTGGAGGGTGAGGGACGAGGATGAAGGAATGGACTCTCGGCGTAAGTGAAGGGCTGGCCAGAGAAGTGGCCCTGGAGTCCACTGGGACTAGAAAGTGCGACAAGACCCCCAGCCCCAGGAGGCCGTGTAGGGGCGGGAGGAGGAGGAAAGCCCAAACCCATCAGGAAAGGATGCTTCAGCCAGCTTCACTGTCTCCAGGAAGGCAGTGGCCTGGTCTCTGGGTCATCGTGCAGAAGCCAGAGTGCTGGGTGCTGGCACAGCCAGAGGAGAGAAGAGCCCCTGCAGAAGGCAGCCTGTCACTGAGTCCCCTCTGCGGCCACACGCTCCTTCCTGGGTACTCTGCAATGGGGAAGGGCATGAGAGGATGGGGTTGCGGGGGGAAGGGAAGCAGGCAGGAGAGTCCAGGAGGGGATGGTGGCCCCGTGCACACAGCTTCCAGAGTTCCTGGGGAGACCCAGGAGGCCATGTGACAAGGAGCCTGCCTCGATTGGTCATTAGTGATGTTAGCTGGTGAGGGTCCGGGACAGACCCACACGTCCGCATTACAGAATCCAAGGTCATGGAGGACTTCATTCTACACAGAGAAACTGGACGGAATGCTTTCTGTTCAAGTATCTAAAACGTTGAGGACTGTTCCACCTGGGTTTTTTTAACCATGCCCATGAGGGACACCTGAGGTCGATGATAGACGTTCGGTGGCTTTCCATTCGCCATTCTCAGGCTTGAAACCCTGCACCTGGCCCAGGCAGAGAGGCCCCATCCGTCCTCAGGCTGACATGGAGCCACCCTTCCCGACACCCGTGCAAGAACCCTGCCCGTGCTGTGTGGGCCATGGAAAGGCCCACTGGCCCAGGGTGCACCTCTCTCCTCCCCAGGGCGGCCTGAGGTGCAGGGAGCAGGTAGAGAAGAGGGACACTGGGGAGAGGAGTGAGCCCAGCCCGGGTCTAACAGGCGGCACCTGGCGTCCGACAGCATCTCATGCTCCTTTGAGGTGACACACAGAGCTGGAAGGGCGGGGGAACGGAAACTCTGAGCCTTGAAAGGCCCCTACAGTGTGACCTGAGAAGATCTCTCAGAGAAGCTTCCAGAAATCCGTCAGTGCCTCCCCGGCCCTCCCACAAGGGGACCCATCAGGGGCAGCGAAGAGCCCCAGGGTGGGGGGAGAGGAGCCAGGCCCTGACCTGAGGCCTCCTGTGGGAAACTGAGGCAGTGGGAAACTGAGGCTGTTCTGGAACTCCCTCTGGCCAAATTTCCCTCTTGGATGCTGATTAGGATGGGAGTGGGAGTTGGGGAGCAAGGGTTGTGATGAGAGGGAGGAGCGTGGTCCCTTCTTTCGCTATTTATTCTCTCATCTGGAGTGACTTTGAGTCATCCAATGTCACTAAAAATCCTTTCCTTTAGGTGAAGGAGTTTTCCTCGCTTAATTCTCCCACGAGGTGTTCCATTAAGGTGGTTTCTGGTCATCACACCTTAGTGAGTTGATGGCTACGGTCAGCGGTGCTCTGGGTCAATCCTTACAGCAGGGTTAGGCAAACACGTGCCCTCGTTTCATTGATGTGGCAGGAAAACGTGTTGTGATAGTAATTTGTATTTTGCCCCCTGAAGGCCCTACCCTCCTCCAAGCTGGTCTCAGACCCTGGCCTCGGCCCCTGGAGGGAGCTCTGTGTGCCGGACAGGTGCTGTGTCCTGCGCAGGAGCGTGTCCCGGGCGGGTGCTGTGTCCCGGGCAGGTGCTGGGGAGTGCAGAGGACACTTCCCCAGACCCGAGACGGGAGAGAGGGGCCAGATCTCGGAGCAGGGTGGCTACTGCACCCACCAGAACAAACTCACACTGGGGCCTCCACTCAGCAAAGACTCTCAAACTCAGGCCTGGCCGGCCGCACAGAACCTTCCAGATGGAGGGATTTCAGGAGTCTGGACTAGAAGGGTACAGGGGCCACCAGATGGCTGGAACCCAGACTCTTCTGGGACCTGGGGCAAGGGGAGGGAGTTCCCTCCCAGAATGCTTGAAAGTGAATTTTCCCTCAACCCAATAGGGTGGACGTTAGTGACCTATTTGAGGGTGGAAGGGAGACGGGGCGGGGGAATAAATCTGCCATTTCCTGCCCCACTGAGTTTGTGGACACCAGCCTACACCAAGGAGACGCGCTTCTTGCGGGTGAACAGAAGCTCTGACGTCTTGGCAGTCTCACAGTGCCTTCCCCGGCATCCAGCAGACCCTCCATAGACTCCTGCCCACTGAGGGAGGCGTGAAGCAGGGGCTGTCAGAGTTAGGGCTGTGGGCAAAGGAGGAGGCTCAGGGCAGCTGAAGACTCCCTCAGAGGGAGGAGCCCGGAGGTGCTCCCTGCTTCCTTTGGGGCTGGTCTGCCGGGCACTGAGGCATCTCTGGGGGGCTCCCAGCACAGCCCCCCACATGCCTGCGAGGGAACTCAGGCTCCACGCCCACTCCTGAGTGTACTCTCCAGGTGCAACCTGGAACTGAGGTGACAAAACCTCAGAGCCCACCTCTGAGGCCGGTCCCTCAGGCCTTCCCTCCCTCTTCTCTAGATAATAGGTGGGCAGCCTCCCAGAGACCCCATCCTAGGTGAGCAGTTAGGACAGTGGCCATGGCCAAGTAATTTGGAAGGAGCAGGTAAGGGAGGCCCCGTGCCCTGACCCCATATTGCAGGACCCACTCCAGACTAGCACGGAGCTTCTCCCAGGACACCTGCACCCTCTCCTGAAAAGCGGGGGACATCTCGGGGGAGGTGGGCAGATCAGATGTCCCAGGTCCCTGGCACTCACTCGTTTATAGCACACCAGGCCTGGAGGATTCAGTGTCTGTCACGAAGCTGACATTCCAGTGGAGAGACGCAGGTCAAAATTTAAAGCTAATTTCATTCTGGTAAGAACTAGAAGAGAATCAGGTGTGACTGGTGCAACAGACAGCACGTGAGTCTTTTGATGAGCTGGTCAGGGAAGGCCTCACGGAGATGTGTAGGGTGGACCTGAAGAGGAGAACTGACCACTTGGAAGCCGGGAGGGCGGCCAGTGCAAAGGCCCTGAGGCAGAGCTCAGGAGTGTGTGACGGGAAGGGTCCTCATCCCAGGAGCAGGACAGGATGTGACAAAGGATGTTAAAAGGCTGTTCCAGCTGCTGAGTGGAGGAGGGCCTGGAGGGGAGAGGGTGGAGGGCCGGGAAGTCTGCAGGGATGGTGCCGGCGAGCGAGAGCCCTCTGGCTGTTGTCTGCGCTCTGCTACGGAGAGGGGCCCCAGGAGTGTCTGCCCTGGCTCCTGAGTTGGGGGCGCTCCAGACACCCCTCTGGTCCCCACCCCCAGCACCAGCCAAGGTCCTTCTAACTCCAGTGGTTTTCCATTGTTGTAGGGGTGGGGTTAGTTTGGAGAGAGAACACTTCCCCTGTGATTTACACATTCACAAAGGGGCAAAGGGGAGATTGGCACAAGGCAAGCCCAGAACCCAACTGGCACAAAAAATAAGTCCTCAATGAGGAAAAGGTTCACAGCCTCCCTGCTGTGCCTTCCCCAGACTGGGGCGGGGTGCGTTCTGTGGGGTGCCCACTGCTCTGGCACACAAGCTCGCTGCCCCTGCCAGGAGCCTGAGCCGCACCCAGCATTTCTGTGGCGGGGGCCAGGCAGGCAGGGATAATAGGATAGTGAATCTACACCAAAAAGTTACCTTTGCCAAGAATTAAGACTGCAAATACCCGCCTTACTGCCAGTTTCTGGAGTTAAAAAAAAAAAAAGAGGAGAAAATGGCAGCAGGTGGATCACTCCCCAGCACCAGTTAAATGCACCTGGGGAAGAACAGTTTCTGCTCAGGAGCCCCCCACAGGGCGGACCCTGAAAACTAGGTCAAATTCCAAGAAGGTGTCAATTCAAGTCACAGAATTTGGTGATAATGAGTTATCTGAAACCGACTCCCACTTCTAGGACAATGAGAACATAGGCCCAAGATGACCTGAGCCACAGTTTTTGGTAAATCAAGTGCTGTAATCAGGTACGGGTGATTCCCGTTATGCTAGGCGGTTCTGCTCCACAAAGTCTCCAGGCACGTGAATCAGCAAATGCTGTCGTTTTTTGCGGAGGTGCAGGGTTAGCTTCCTGGGAGCCTCTGGCCACGTTATTGTCAACCCATCAGTACATTACCTTGTTCAATGTGAGCTTCTGTTTAAAAGAAAGGCACAGGCGTCCCTCTGCGCCGCACAGCGCACCCTCAGGTGAGTCTTCAGAACTGAGCATCCCATCTCAACACAGCGGGAATGAGGAACACCCAGCACTACCCCTACCTGCTGGAATGTGGACCATTTGGGGTCGGAAGGGATCCTGGAAAGTATCTGATGTGCAGAGAGGTTGAAGTCCCCGTGCCAGGAGCAGGGTGGAGGGGGTATGGAAGACTACAGCGCGGTGCGCCCGTGCCCATCGCTGTGGGTGAGTCTCCTGGGGTCTTCCAACGACAGAAATGCACCATCTCCAGTTCTGCAGCCCAGAAGTCCGAGATCAAGGTGTCGGCAGAGCTGGGTCCCTCTGAGGCTGAACGGGGCCTCTCTCCCAGCTACAGATGGCTACCGGCTGGGGTTCCTGGCTTGCAGAAGAATCACCCCCATCTCCACCTTTATCCTCACCGGCCCTCTTCCTGGGCACGTCTGTGTCCAGAATCCCCCCTCATACGTGGACACCCTCATACGCGAACACCCTCATATTGCAGACATCTTCACACGCGGACGCCAGTCATGTGGAGGTGGGCCAGCCTGCTCCAGCACAGCCTCATCAAAACTCACCGCATCTGAAACGACCCTATCTCCGAATGAGGTCACATTCACAGGTACAGAGGGTTAGGACTTGGACACATCTTTTGGGAGACACAATTCAACTCATAACAGGGGGTGCCCTGAGAAAGGTTCTATGTTAGTTTGTTTTTTGGGTCAGGGTCTTGCTCTGTTTTCCAGGCTGGCGTGCCATGGCATGATCTTGGCTCACTGCAGCCTCAACCTCCTGGGCTCAAGTGATCCTCAAGGTAATATTTTCTTTTTTATTTATTTATTTTTTGTAGAGACAGGTCTCCCTCTGTTGCCCAGGCTGGTCTTGAACTCCATGACTCAAGAGATCCTCATACCTCAGGCCCTCAAAGTGCTGGGATTATGGGCATCAACCACCACACTCAACCCCCTTTGAGAGTTTTTAAAAATTGCTCTTCCCCAGCTGTGCCTCTGGCCACTTGTCTGGGTGCAGCCCTGGTGGGGCACAGGAGGGCGGGTATGCAGATCCTCCAGGGTCCTCAGGCCACCACTTCTGGGCTGGAGAACCTCGTGGTAGGACCCAGCCCCTAGGGTCCCCTGCCCTCTTCTCCTGGCAGGCTCTCTGGCTTTAGGTATTAAGGTCCTGTGACAGATTCACCTAGGACTAAGCAGCAGCTCAGAATATTCAGTTCTCGGATCGTCCACAGCAGCAGAGGCAGAACGGAGCAGGCGCTCCAGACACGAAAAGGCCCAGCCCAGCCAGCTTGCCGGGATCCCCCAGACACGGTCCCTGCTCAACTGCCAATGCTTATTTGAGGCAATTTGTTTAAATTCAACTTGAACCCCTGGTTACCTCCAGCTCAGCCCTGCCCCGGGCACCGCGAGGAAGACAAGGCCACTCCACACCCTGCACGCCACCGCCTTTGCATCTCTGAAAGACGTCACCATACAGGAGAAGTGGGGAATCAGACCAAGCCCCACCAAGTGTGACCTTCCGCCACTGCCACTCACAGCCAGGGCAGAATGCCAGGCGGGCTCCACAGCTGCCCTGCAGCCCTGATCCTTACAGGAGAAAGCAACTTGGTGAGATCTGGTATTTTTCATGAAACAAAGTTTATTTTCTTCCAATCATATCAGAAATATTTTGAAATGGTCCTCAATTCCACATTGGGGTCAATTATGGGGGAGGAAAAGAAAGGCAGTGCTGACCCACGAGGATGCGGGGACGGGGGCGGCAAACGCGGCCAACTCCCTGCATCCAATCCTGGGGCTCCCAGCGCGCTGAGAGTGCTTCCCACAAACGTACAGACATGCTTGATACTAGCAGAGTCATCGTTCATGTAAACCTTAAATATCTTTTTAAAGATTAGAAGCCGAGCTGCGAAAGGGCAATCAGGCAGCCGTGAGCAGGACTGCAGGGAGCAGGGGAGGGGTTTAGAGAGTTCCCAATGCCAAACGCGTGCTTTTCTCAGGAGCTCTGAAGCCCTAACACCGTTCTAATTTCCCTATAAGACGCTGCTAATGTACTAATCACTGTTTCTGGCTGACTTCCCTGTATCCCAGCGCCTTCAGAAGCTCCCTACTGAGTGGGCCTGAGTTAGAAAGGAATTACTTCCTACAGCTAATCCAGAGTTCCCGCCCCGGCAGCAAAACCCACAGCAGCTTCTCGGGTGAAGCCAGGATCTGAGCAGACAGCCGCTCCTGTGGGCAGCGCTGGCCGAACTGGACCCTGGAGGGGGCTGCGCCTGGGCCTCGGGAACGCGCACAGGACCCTGGAGGGAGCCGCGCCTGGGCCTCGGGAACGCGCACAGGACCCTGGGAGGAGCCGCGCCTGGGCCTCGGGAACGCGCACAGGACCCTGGAGGGAGCCGCGCCTGGGCCTCGGGAACGCGCACAGGACCCTGGAGGG
>CAUYQU010037871.1:0-34168 GCA_963574635.1 Cheracebus regulus | reverse complement strand
TTTTTAATACCCATTTTTAGACTGCATTCTAGCCTGGGCAATAAAACAAGAATCCCATTCTCTCTCCCTCTTTCTCTTCCTCTTTCTCTCTTTCATTCTTTTTTTTCTTTCTTTTGCTGTTTCTTTCTTTCTCCTTTTCTCTCGTTTTCTAAAAAAAATAAAAATAAAAATAAAAATAAATAAATAAAAATAAAAAAACAATAAACCCACCTTGCTCAACTGCAAGTGTGTTCCTGGTGGTCTTTGGCTGGAAGGGATGGACAATATCTAACTATTGTCTTCTCTTTACTCCCAACTCCACATCACAATACACATACACACCCCAAGAGCTCCGCACTGCACACTGTTAAAGAGAACTACACCAGAGAACCAGGAAGACTAAGATGCAGAGCATTTCTGAGACCTGCTGAGAATACTAAACAGCAAACAACATGCTAGATAAAGTCTCTCAAAAGTCCTATAACAAGGCTGGGTACAGTGGCTTATGCCTATAATCCCAGCACTTTGAGAGGCCAAGGCAGGAGGATCATTTGAAGCCAGGAGTTCAAGACCAGCCTGAACAACATGGTGAGACCCCTTCTCTACAAATATTTTTTTAAGTGCTACAACAATATAAAATGCAGAAAAAGGCAACACTACAAGGCAAATATTCCATCAAAAACAGCCAAGGGATAAGTGACAAAGTATGAGAAAAATAAGAGTCATTAATATTCCATAATTGTAATAATTTCTAATTAAAATAGTTTATACTGGCCAGGTGTGGTGGCTCACGCCGGTAATCCCAGAACTTTGGGAGGCCGAGGCAGGTGGATCACCTGAGGTCAGGAGATCGAGACCATCCTGGCTAACATGGTGAAACCTCATCTCTACTAAAAATACAAAAAATTAGCTGGGTGGGGTGGCCTGAAGTCCCAAGTACTCAGGAGGCTGAGGCAGGAGAATCACTTGAACCTGGGAGTGTCTCGTTGTCACCCAGTGTCTATTGGTGACAGAGTAAGACACTGTCTTAAAAAAAAAAAAGGTTAATAAACACTATACGTTTAAGTAATTAACAAGATTACAGGGAAAAGGTAGAGTTGGTAATAGAACAAAGATCCTTTCAAATGAAACAATTTCAGTTATTTCTTTTTAAATAGAAAGGTCTTAACTTTCAGATGTCCTTCTACCTAATGAAATGACCAAGTAGACACTATCTCTGTAACGAAACAGAAACCTAGGCAAAGCTAGTATTTAGCATTCACTAATTTTAGGTCCAGAAAACACCTTTTGCTTTTCAAAGTAAGTGATAATGCATTTCACATAAAACATTAAGTCTACTGCATACCGAATCCTTTTATTTCCCAAATGAAGGCTATATAAAAAGATTCTGTATTTTTCAAGATAACTAGAAGGCTTTAAGCACCCAAGACTCCCCGATTTCAGGGAAGTGAAATTCTATTAATTATCAGCTCTTCTATCATTGATGTGTTTCACAGGAGGGAAACCCGAGCTTATGTCCTCAGATGACTGGAAGTATCACTCCAACAGGCCTTCAGGCAAGGGGGCCACAGAGCCTTCCTGAGAAACATGCACAGTGCCGTTGTACATTCCCAGTCACACGAAGACAAAAGGCCTGGGCATTTGCTTCCTCTCGGTGTGTCTGGCACTGTGGGGTGATGTTATGAAGAAGCTCTGGTGCTCAGAGGCCTTTTATTAGGGCACACTAAACACAGCTTTTGCTAAAGCTTTTGGAATTAAGTTGATGACATTTTTGCCATGAGTTTAGTAACACTTGTTCAATATTTAAGGTAACAAAGCTGTTAAAGTGAGATAAGATTCCTTTCTAACAATCCCATTGGGTTTACCTTTCAGAGCTATCACCTTAGAGGCTGGATTCATGATGGCACTCTCTGCAGAGACAGGCCGTTGGATCGGAGCCATTGGGTTGTTCATGTCGATGATCGTGACTTGTGTCTGCTTGCCAACTTTCTCTTGGACACATATGAACTTGTCAGATTCCATGGTCAGTGTGCTGAATCCAATATTGGCTGGATTAATTCCAAGGTTTTGGAGCTAAGCAGAAAAAAAGCATTTGATTGTTTTTCCTCTGAAATAGATGGACTCTAGCCAAAAGCAAAGGAAGAGGAGTAAAAGTTAAAATTTAGAAAAAAGTTTACATTAGGTAAATACTTGAACCAAACATTAGCTTGCTTTTCTACACCTTTAATAGATCCACCCAAGCCTGTGAATCAACTCTCAAGGGTATTACCAACCCACAGTGAAGACATGTGCAGGAACACCAGGCAGTGTCAAGGATGCCACAAGTGATACAGACAGGAAGAGATGAGTTGGGGGTGAACCCCCAAAGAACACCATCAGATAAGATGTCACAGATAAGCCCACCACTGAGGAGAGCTTTGGGAGGAAGGAGGTCTTGGAGAGGTGAAGGCGAGGGACGTGGAAGGGAAAGGGAGAAAACACAAAACCTGGTTTCTCCAAAAGGCAAGAAAAAAGAACTGGCCAAAAGTTTTTGCTTAAATATTTCCCTAGATACCATCAAATCTGTCTAAATCTGATTTGAATTAATTTCTCAGTCAGTGTGAATACTTCCTGGAGAGTCTGGGGTTAATAAGAAGTCAGCAGGTTTGGCACATCTTCCAAGGCCGCAACCTGAAACCAGGCACCTTTCTCCAAAGGCCGTCTTATATATAGTGCCTGGGCTAAATCAAGACCTGTTAATGGGGTAAGCGTCAATGAAAAACCCTGGGAAACATATTCAAGCAATGTTTATCACTCCTTTAAAGCACCAAGCTTATTTCTATAAAATTCCCTGTTCTGACCTACAAGACACTTTTTAAAAAAATTCTGAGACAGAGTTTTGCTGTCTCCAGGCTGGAGTGCAATGGCACAGTCTCGGCTCAGTGCAACCTCCTCCTACCGGGTTCAAGCGATTCTCCTGCCTCAGCCTCCCGATTAGCTGAGATTACAGGCACCTGCCACTATGCCTGGCTAGACACCTTTATTTTTAAACACTGTTCTGTTCAGCCCCAATTCTACTGCTACTGATTTGACCATTTAACATCTGCTACCTTGTGTAACCTTGAAGAGGCTCACACTGGGAACAGAGATCATGGACTATTGTGTTAAAATCACCACCACCCTTTGGAAGGAATCCAAGTGAGACTGTTCATACTGTGAGTATAATTCAGGATTGTGCCTTATTTGTCTTTTGTAGCAGAGTCTAGCACATACTGGATGTTCCAGCTGCTGAGTGGAGCAGGCTGCAGGACAACAGGTCACCTCATCTCATCTTCCTGTTAACCCACTGAGGCAGGCATCCCACACACACTTTCCACTTGGGAAAAACCAAGCTGGGGTAAAGTTACAAAGCTGATTAATGATGGAGCCAGGTATAATAAAGCTTGTGTTCTGACCACAATACTGGGTTGTTTAAAATTCATATTCCATTTTAACACAGAAAAGATAAACTAAGGGGTGATTATGTTCCCAAATGAGTTCACCAAAATAAACACAAGGACATGTAACAGCAAAAATGAAAATATTACTTCATAACTGTGGTGAAATAATTTTTTTAAAAATAGAATCTGCCAATTGATATTGCCATTACTACAAGAAAGTCCCTTCATGTTCCAACCTTGGGTTACAGCAAAGAAAATAATGTTAGCAGTGGTTTATTAAGGATAGGAAAAACCAAAGTAGGTTTCCTGTTCTCACACATCACTCAACACAACACTTCTAACATGAGATGTGGGGGCGGGGGGGGCGGTTCTCCAGCAGACACCATCTGGATATCCTACAATTTAATTCAATTCTGACGATATCTACCTGGAGACAGCATCAGATCAGGTTGAGGGCTCAGGTTGACAGCACAGGTTGAGGGCTCAGTCCCATAAGATTGTCTCCACTTCAGACACTAATCCCAAGCCCAGGCTGTGGCCTTTACTTCTGACTATCCAGCTAAAAAACAGGGTTCCCTTGACCTGCTTCCTAGATTTGACTAATTTGTTAGAGTAGCTAACAGAACTCAAGGGAACATGTTTCTCATTTATTACAAAGGATATTACAAAGGATACAGATAAACTGCCAGATGGAAGAGGTACATAAAGCAAGGCGCCAGAGGTGTCCTTGCCTTTTCCAGCACACTGCTCTTCAGGAACCTCCATGTGTTCAGCTATCATGGGGCTCCTAACATCTAGCTACACATCAACACCATGCTATTTTATTTATTGAGGTTTGTAACATTTGGTAGGGCCTGCCATCCTCAGCACTTGTTACTTTTGGAATTTTCTTAGGTATTATATTGCTTAACTTTTTAAGACTTAAAAAAAATTCAAGCCAAAAAATAAGAACATGGGGGTCATCTGTAGCAGGCAAAGTCATGAGACTGGATGGAATCACCAAGAGAGACTGTGAAATGTGAGAAGATGGCCTGGGATCCTAGGGCCCAGAGCCCCAGGATACACCAAGGCTTAGAAGGGAAGCAGAGGAGCAGCCCATGAAGATGGACATGATTTACTTAAGTAAAGTTAACATACTTAAGTAAACCAAGAATGAGAAATAACAGAAGCCCCACAAGCGTAACCACTGATAGCTAGTAAACCAAGAAACCACATTATCACAACCAAAGAAAACCTCCCAGTCTTGCCAGTTTTCTCACAAATAAGCCATGTTCAAATTCCATCATCCTCTTCCTAGCTTAGTCCCCTGCTGGCTTATATAACAACATCCAAGGTCATAAATTACTGGAGGGTGCAGATCGGATTAGTGTTATTTACTCTGTCACACAAAAACCAGTCACAACAAAAAGACAAATATGCAATTAATAAAAAAAATCCTGAAAGGCAGAATAATATAAATGCCCTAGAAGTTACAATATTTACTTGTTTGTTTATTTATTTTGAGACAGTTTTGCTGCAACGCCCAGGCTGGAGTGCAATGGCGTGATCTTGGCTCACTGCAACCTCCACTTCCCAAGATCAAGTGACTCTCCTGCATCAGCCCCCCAGTAGCTAGGACTACAGGCATGCACCACCACGCCCGGCTAATTTTTGTATTTTTTAGTAGAGACAGTTGCACCGTATTAGCCAGGCTAGTCTCCTATTCCTGACCTCAAGTAATCCGCCTACCTCAGCCTCCCAAAGTGCTGGGACTTACAATATTTATTAAACAAACAGAGGACAGTGGGATTCCAGAAAATAAGACTGCTGCATTTGAGGTTCTCCCTCCAAATTCCACAACATTATCCATCAGATTTGTGAGCCTTTGAAAAGAAAAACATGAATACCTGCAGTCAATATGGGCTCACTAAGAAGTCATGCCAAACCAATCTAATTTTCTTGAAGCCGAGTAAACGTGGTGGAATAAATCTTCATTTCAGCAAAGTATCTGGCTTAACTCTGCTGAGGTAGCCAAAGTAACTTTCATGGGTAATCAGTCCCCTACTCCAGGCCTTTTATCTGTGGCATGCTTATAGAATAGAGAGCTTTGCTTTGTATTAGTTATTCATACATATTTAATCTCTTGTTTCTTCTCAGAGTCAAATTCAGGTTCTCCTCATTTTGAATCCATCTGAACATTTAGCACATAAAAGCCCAAACAATGTACGAAACAAAATACTCTTGGAATGAGATGGAAAAGCATGAAGTGAGTGTGTGTCCCGTGCTGAACCACACCTCATTGGTGATGGCCACATGGATCACTGTCTGTGACCCAGGCCCCAGGGCTCTGACCTTCAATCGTCTGCTAGTCAATATTCTAATTACTCTAATCAAAGTCATATACAGGGACTGTTTCATCTGCTAAGGGTACGCTTTAAGACTGTCAATATACTAGAGTAACAATAAGAATCTTAACAAATTTGAAAGGACTATGAAATTAAAAAGATAAATGTACACAAATAAAATATGTTTGTGTTAAATATCAAAAAATAAGATGAAAGCTTCCTTCAGAAAGCAGCTCGAATACATAAAATGTCAACCAAATGCAATGCATAGGCCTTCTTTGGATGCTATTTCAAACAAACCAAATGCATAAAGCGTTTGAGACAAACAGAGAAACAGCACTGACAAGATATTGGGTGATGTTGAGAAATTACTGATTTTTTTTAGGTGTGATGTTATTAGAGTTAAAAAATAAAGAATTCTTAGTGTGTATCAGTGGATGAAGAGATAAGCAAAATGTGTTGTACACATGCAATAGGATTACTATTTAGCCTTTAAAAGGAAGGAAATTCTGACACATGCTACAACATGAATGAAACTTGAGGTCATTATGCTAAGTGAAAAAAGCCAACGTCTGGCATAGTGGCTCACACCTGTAATCCCGGCACTTTGGGAGGTCAAGGCAGATGGGTTACTTGAGGTCCATAATTCAAGACCAGCCTGGTCAACATGGTAAAACCCTGTCTCTACTAAAAATACAAAAATTAGCCTGGCACAGTGGCAGGTGCCTGTAATCTTGGCTACCCAGGAGGCAGAGGCAGGAAAATCACCTGAACCCAGGAAGTGGAAGTTGCAGTGAGCTGAGGTTGTGCTACTGTACTCCAGCCTGGGCAACAAAGTGAGACTCCATCTAAAAAAAAAAAAAAAAAACAGTCACACAAAAAGACAGATATCAAATATTATATGATTCCATTTATATTCCATTTATATTTATATTATTCTACATATATCTATATGTAGAATAGTCAAATCTACAGAGACAAAAAGTAGGTGGGGTTAGGGGGAGGAGTGATTGGGGAGTCATTTTTTAATAAGTATGGAGCATCCGTTTTACAAGATGAAAAGAGTTCTGGAGATGGACGGTGGTGACAACTGCACAATATGAATGTACTTAGTATCACTAAAGTGTACACCTAAAAATGGTTAAGATGATAAATTTTATGTTATGTGTATTTTACAACAATTCTAAAAACTGGAAAAAAATAACAGAGTTCTCTCTTGGAGATACATCCTAAAGTGTTTTAGGATAAAATAAGATGTCTGGAATCAGCCTCAATATAAATTGGTAGTGATTGGAGACATAAGTAAAACAAAGCTGGCCACGTATGGGTAAGCAACCATTCTTGGTCTTCTGGATCTATCCACATTTTCTGGCTTTAGCAAAATAGGACTGGATGCTCTCCAGACAGAGCAGTGCACTTAAGTGGGTCTAGGTTTTCTAAACTGTCATTTTGTTCTCAGTTTGGGGATCAATGTTGGGTTAATACAGTGACATTCTGATTTCAACTCCAAATATCAAGAATTTGTAACCCTGAATAATTTGTATCTAATCTCTTGAGCATAGTAGATTCTTAAATAATAGTAGTTGAGTCAAGATTTTATCTGAGTATATATCTAAGAGTACCTCACAAATAAATGTTTTAACATCTGAGAACGGTGGATCAAAAAATAAGATAAAAACTATTAGATAAAAATAAGATAAATTAGATAAAAACTATTAGAATCAGATAAAATTAAGACAGTAGTTCTCAACCAGGAGTGCTACCTTGCAGTCTTCAGAAACAGGCAAGGGGGTCAGGCTCAGTGGCTCACGCCTATAATCCTAACACTTTGGGAGGCCAAGGTGGGTGGATCACTTGAGATCATGAATTCAAGATCAGCCTGGACAACATGGTGAAACCCCGTTTCTACTAAAAATACAAAAATTAGCTATGTGCAGTGGCATGTGCTTGTAATCCCAGTTACTCAGGAGGCTGAGGCAGGAGAACCCTGGTGGTGAAGGCTGTGGCAAGCCAGGATCGTGCCATTGTCCTCCAGCCTGGGTGACAGAGTGAGACTCTGTCTCAAAAAAAAAAAAAAAAAAAAAAAAAAAGAAACAGGCAAAGGTAGTTTTAATAGTATAATGAACTCATTCTCTACTCATTTAGCCAGGAATGGTAAATATAGGACAATCCCACAAAAATAACTTTTCCATCTAAGATGCCAGATACTACTGTGAGTTTTACTACACATGCAGAAACAGTTCCAGAAAAGTGATGTGCAGAAAAGCCAGATTTTCTTTTCTTCTGAGATGGAGTCTCACTCGGTTGCCCAGCCTGGTGTGCAGTGGTTCAATCTCAACTCCCTGCAACTTCCGCCTCCTGGATTCAAGTGATTCTTTCGCCTCAGCCTCCAGTGTAGCTAGGACTACAGGTGCCCGCCAGCATGCCTGGCTAATTTTCATATTTTTAATAGAGATGGGGTTTTGCCATGTTGGCCAGGCTGGTCTCAAACTCCTGACCTCAAGTGATCCACCTGCCTCAGCCTCCCAAAGTGCTGGGATTACAGGCATGAGCCACAGCACCTGGCCTAGGTTTTTTTTCACTAGTTAGTAGAAATAACCGCTGGGTGCTGTGGCTCATGCCTGTAATCCCAGCTCTTAGGGAGGCAGAGGCGGGAGGATAGCTTGAGCCCAGGAGTTCGAAACCTGCCTGGGCAATATAGTGAGATCCTGTTAGAAAAAGGAGGAAAAAACCAAGGACTTCTGATCCTTAGTATTATTATTCTGATAGGTAACCTAGCTACACATTTTTAAAAAACTTTCTTTTTCTTTCTCTTTCCTTTCTTCCTGTCTTCCCTCCTTTCCTTCTTCCTTCCTTCCTTCTCTCTCTCTTTCTCCTTCTTCCTTCCTTCCTTCTTTCCTTCCTTTTCCTTCCTTCTTTCTTTCTTTTCTTTCGAGACAGTCTCGCTCTGTTGGCCAAGGCTGGAGTGCAGTGGCATGATCTTAACTCACTACAAAGTCTGCCTCCCACACTCAAGCGATTCTCATGCCTCAGCCTCCCAACTAGCTGGGACTACAGATGTGTGCCCCTATGCCTGGGTAATTTTTGTATTTTTAGTAGAGATAGGGTTTTGCCAGGTTGGCCAGGTTGGTCTTGAACTCCTGGTTTCAAGTGATCCACCTGCCTCAACCTCCCAAAGTGCTGGGATTATAGGCATGCACCACCGTACTGGGCCCTAACTACACATTTCAAATGGCATATATAAAGGTTAACTAAAGAAAGGTAAAGAAGATCTTGTCTAATGATCCTTTTCAGTTCTCAAAGCCTGCAATCAAATCAATCAAAATTCAAATCTGACACTGGCAGAAGGGTGTGGTGGCTCACGTCTATAATCCCAGCACTTTGGGAGGCCCAGGTGGGTAGATCACTTGAGGTCAGGAGTTCAAGACCAGCCTGGCCAACATGATGAAACCCCTGCTCTACTAAAAACACAAAATTTAGCTGGGCATGGTGGTACACACCTGTAGTCCCAGCTACCTGGGAGGCTGAGGCATGAGAATCGCTTTAACCCAGGAGGCAGAGGCTGCAGTGAGCTGAGGTCACACCACTGCACTCCAGCCTAGGCAACAGCGAGTGCGCTCCTGAATTAAAAAAAAAAAAAAAAAAAAAAAGATAGAAGAAAAAAAAAAATCTGACACTGGGGATTATGCAAAAAGAAATTACTCATCTGATAGTCCTGTGGTTTCTATGTATAAGGGGCTTAAGGAAAGATGTCTAACTGGGAGGACTACAACTGTGCTTATACAAGAGTATTGGTGAACACACCAACTGCCTATATCAATGAAGCCAGAATGCTCAAGTTGCACTGACCATCCCCATGTTCTCACACTTTTGTGCCTCAGGGAACACCAACCTTTTTTCCTTCTGTATCTGTCTCCTTCCTAGTCTCACTCACTGCTTTATCCTTGTGCCTAGCACATGGATGGTAAACAAGTAGTAAAACAAATTACTTGTTTCAGGGCAGTCAAATTTAGCTCATTTATAGTTTTTAAAACATATTTGAAGGGTGTGGTGGCTCATGTCTATAATCCCCAAACTATGGGAGGCTGAGGTGGGTTGATTACCTGAGGTCAGGAGTTCGAGACCAGCCTGGCTAACATGGTGAAACCCCATCTCTACTGAAAATACAAAAATTAGCAGAATGTGGTGGTGGGTGCCTGTAATCCCAGCTACTCAGGAGGCTGAGGCAGGAGAATCACTTGAATCTGGGAGGCAGAGGTTGCAGTGAACCAAGACCATGCCATTGCACTCCAGCTTGGGCAACAAGAGCAAAACTCCATTAAAAAAAAAAAATAGGCTGGGTGTGGTGGTTCATGTCTGTAATCCCAGCACTTTGGGAGGTTGAGGTGGGTGGATCACGAGGTCAGGAGATCAAGACCATCCTGGCCAACATGGTGAAACCCCGTCTCTACTAAAAATGCATAAATTAGTTGGGCATGGTGGCACGTGCCTGTGGTCCCAGCTACTCAGGAGGCTGTGGCAGGAGAATTGCTTGAACCCAGGAGGTGGAGGCGGCTGCAGTGATCCGAGATCATGCCACTGCACTCCAGCCTGGGCAATAGGGCAACACTCTATCTCAAGAAGATAAAAATTTTTAAAAACCCATATTTTATATTTCAAACTTACCAACAAGTCTTTCCTAGCCTAAAGAGGGAGCTTTGTAAATGAAGGCCTATGAAGAATGATGACACTAAAGTCTTTTCCAGAACGTACATTCTAGGAGTAGGTTAGTTCAGCGATAGTTAACTACATTTATATAATGCTTTACAGAACTTCTCTCAAATTACATTACTACAGATTTTCTGTATTTTAACACCACTGCACAAGACTGTATTTATCCCTGTTAAATGTCAACTGGTTGGATTCTGGCCAGTCAAGATCTATCCGATTCTAATTTTGTCACTGCACTTTGCTATCCCAGCTTTGTGGCATCCAACGAAGAATGCCTGCCAAGAGTGATGGTCATCTCCCTGGCATGGAGGCCAACAGCAGGCCTCAAGAGAAGTGGAAGAAAATGTGGGAGAAGAGCTTACAAACTTGGTAAAGTCTCAGTGAAGAAGCAAAGAAGGAAAATTCAGAAAGATTGCAGAAAGATACCCCCTTAGAGAAGGAGGTGACAGGGTACCAGCAACTACTGCCCTAGGGAATACTGATAAACAACATGTCAGATGTACGTAGTGATCTGTCTGTGATCCTACAAGAGGATCTTCAGTGTGTTAAGTTACGAAAGCAAAGGCAGAAGAATATTTAAAGCAAAATTCTTTTCATCATTTTTGGAAGGATTCGGTAGTTTCCTTAATAGTGGTTTCCCCTGGCACAGACAGAGTTTGAACGGAAAGATTTTAATTTCCATCAGACCTGCCCCTGCTACACAATGCTAAAATATCTGAGTAGAGAGGAACCTTGACTGAGATCATTCTAGGACTTAATTCTTTCAACCCAATCAACTAAAGAAGCATTAGTTTGTGCAGCTTAGGCATTCTGAACATTTAAATGTGTTCTATGGTGAAGATCTGTTTTTCCAAACAGGCCCCATTCAAATTCATTTACTATTTGGTCACTCACAATGCCCCAGTGGTTGGCATTCCCAGGAGGCTCACCCTTCCAGACACCCTGGCTGAGGCAGGTGGTTACTTTACTTGCTTTATAAATAAGAAAGTCAGAAGGCAACTGACTGGCCAGTATGTATTTCCAATACCAGGAGCAGTGGTAGGTCAATAGGCAAAATGTAACAGCTTACATGGCACCTTAAAAAGACATTTTATACTGGAATGCAATAATTTGAGGAGGCAAGGAGCCAACTGTTGCCTTAGCACATCAAAAACCACTTCACAAAATGAGATAGCTACATAATGGCAACAAAACCCAAATATGGACTGGACTACTGTGGGTATGAGTCCACTTTTGGAGTGTGACACCCAGAAACCTCTCCAGACACTCCAGAGTGTGCGTGGATGGGAACTGTCTTCAGTTCAAGCTCAATCTACACCTTCACAGTTTTACTTTCCTCCCACTTTCCTTAATTATTAATATTGACTAACAGGTAGAAGATTGGTTCAACTGGACTGTATGTGAGGCTCACCTGGGAAGGAATACCAAAGCTCTATGTCCACCGCCCAGCTTTGGATTTAGCATCCAGCAGAGATGTGTTTAAAGCTTCAGGCCATTCTCACATTCAGCCTAGCTAGGGAAGCACTGATTCAGATCTTGACCATATTCCTCTTAGAATTCCAGTGCTCAACGTCTCTACATCTGTTTCAAACATCGCCTCAGAGACACTTGAAGGAAACATGCTTACATTTTCTGTGTATTGAGCTATGACACATTTCACAGCTTATAAATTTGCAGGTGCTTTTTTGATATTGCTGGGAGGAATTACTTAGGGCTCAACAAAATTTCTAGGCCACCAAACCATTCAGCCATTCCTATTCTGAATCAAGATGTCCTAAGTTCTCAGCCCATCCTCAGATATTACAAACAGCAATATCCTTCCAACTCTGATATTTGAATACTTCTAAAAAGTCCAAATAGTAGCTCCCTGAGCTCCCAATCCAGTAGAGAAAATGAACAGCTACAGTAACCTGAGAAGAAGATCGTTAGACAAGGAACCCCAAAGAGGCACAGAGGAAGAACTCGTAACTGACAATTCAGGGAGAGCTTCCAGAGACAGCATCATTTTCACAGAAAGCAGAAGGCTCAGTAGGAGTAGGTGGGTAAAGAGGGGTGAGGGGAGAATGTGTTCTGCAAAGAACACAAAGGGAGCAGCCACAGAGTTGAGCAGGTGTCAGGCTGGGAAGAGCAGGAAACAGCACTTGGCGTTCAGCCTTTTCATGCCAGAGGAAACATGAAACTACTCCCTGAAGGACTTTAAGCAGATGCTCATCCTTGGAGATCACGTTGCCTGGGTGCTGGAGAATGGACTTCGGGAGGGCAAGACTGGAGGTAGAAGGACAAAGCTAGCATGACCATCAACGTGGGAAATGATGGCATAGTTTAGGGAAACGGTGGTCATGATGACAGTGGCAGAATGATGTCAAAAGTAAACGAGAAAGGGACAACAGGATGGGGAAAACACATCCCAGGCTCCTGGCTGGACACTGGACAAGATACACATTTGGGGAGAAAGGGAACCTCGTTTTTGAACACTGTGTTTGAGGAACCTGCTGACCATTCCCTGATCTTCTTCAGTAGGTAGCTGTCACAATGGCAGCAACAGCTCACAAGGACACAGTACTTTACAGCGGTCCTCTCTTATCCGTGGTTTTTTTTTTTTTTTACACTTTCTTACCTGCAGTCTGAAAATATTAAATGTAGGACCCCAGAAATAAACAATTCATAAGTTTTAAATTGCATGCTATTCTGCACAGAGTGATGAAATCTTGCACCAGCCCACCCAGGACAGGAATTATCCCTGTGTCCAGCATATCTACACTGTATACACTGCCAGCCCATTAGTCAGTTGGTAGCAGTCAGTTATCAGATTGACTGCTGCAGTATCACAGTGCTTGTGTTCAAGTAACCCTTAATTTACTTAATAATGGCCCCAAAGTCCAACAGGAGTGATGCTGGCACATTGTTATTATTGTTCTGTTTTATTATTAGCTATCATTGTTCATCTCTTACTATGCCTAATATAAATTCAGGTTTATCATATGTATGTATGCATAGGGAAAAAAACAGTGTATAAAGGGTTCAGAACTATCTGCAGTTTCAGGTATCCTTTGGGGGTCTTAGAACAATATTCCCCACGGGTAAAGGGGGACTACTGTATTATGTACCAGTCATTGTTTAATGCTTTACATTTATTAACTCAAAACCTCACAACTACTTTGTAAGATAAGAAGTATACCTTTTATCCTTATTTTATAGATGAAGATATGGAAGCACAAAAAAGCTACAAACATTGCCCCAAACCACACAGCCAGTAAGTACCTGGGTCCAGATCAGATTCAGTGCCTTCAGTTTGCGCTCTATTTTTTTTTTTTTTTTAAGACAGGGTTTCACCGTGTTGGTCAGGCTGGTCTTGAACTCCTGACCTCAGGTGATTCACCTGCCTTGGCCTCCAAAGTGCTTTTTTTAAGATGGTGTTTCACTCTGTCACCCAGGCTGGAGTACAGCGGTGCAATCTCGGCTGGAGTACAGTGGTGCAATCTCGGCTCACTGCAACCTCATAGTGTGTGCTCTTAACCAGAACCAGCTACTGCCTCTCATGCACATTGCAGTGAAACTGTGAAAACACGCGGATGGCTTGGGAACACTGAGCTTATAGGAATACATAAAATCACCAGCAGCATGTCCTGAATGAAAAGGTAGAGGGGCCCAAGACAGATTCCAAGCTTGTGCACAAGAGGTGCCCACAGGACAATGGGTGTGGGCAGAGAGGAAGGAGAAACCCTGCATAACTGTGGGACCAAAAGCAGTAGAGAAAGGACCCTCAGGAGGTAGTAAAGTGCAGCATCAAGTATGGCTGGACGTCAGAGAAGATGTGTGTGTTGTGATGGGCTTTATCTTATCGGTCTCAACTTATCCAATCTCATTTTTTGAGATGAACTCTTGGTCTGTTACCCAGACTGGGGTGCAGTGGCATAATCTCAGCTCGTTGCAACCTCTGCTTCCAAGGTTCAAGAGATTCTCTCGCCTCAGCCTCTCAAGTAGCTGGGATTACAGGCGCTCACCAACACACCCGGCTAATGTTGTATTTTTAGTAGAGATGAGGTCTCATCATGTTGGCCAGGCTGGTCTCGAACTCCTGATCTCAGGGAATCCACCCGCCTTGGGCTCCCAAAGTGCTGGGGTTACAGGCATGAGGCACCACTCTCGGCCTGATTTTACTTTTTATAGCAAAGATTAGCCAACTGCAGCCTGCTTTTGTATGGCGAAATTAAAAATCATTTTCATATTTTTAGAAGGTTAAAAAATGTAAGAATATGGGACAGAGACAGAATGTGGTCATTACCACAAAACTTGCAGGATGACTTGTAACCTTGGCAAGAACAGACTCAGGGGAAAAAATGGTGACAAAAGCCTGACCGCAGGTTAATGGAGAACATAAAGAAGTAATGCAGCGCTAAAGCAGCTCTTTCATGACATCTGGCTATGACAGAAGTGCTTCGTGGGGACACGCGGGGTGGGGAGGGGGGGAAGAAGTTTGCTGGTTGTACAGATGGAAGAGAGGTGAGCACTGCCCAACACAAACAGGAAGAAACCACGAGAGGGAAAGGATGAAAATACAGGAAAGAGAAGCTATGATTGAACAAGGCTCCCTTATGGGAAAGAGGGATACCAAATCCAGAGCAGAGACAAGAAAGGACACCTACTTTTGAGGTAACAGGAAGGCAGGAAAGGGAGGCTGCAGACAAGCTTCTAAGTCTCCAGGCATAAAGGTGAGAAACATCCCAGTTACGGCTTCAGTTTTCTCCAAGTCATCTGCTGGTTGCAAGGCAGGAGTGGCAGGATTAGGGATTTAAGAAACAGGCTGAAGTTTTGAAAGGTCTATAGTGAAAGCAGTGTGTGCTGACTCAGTGTGTGCTCTTCAGAATGCAGAGCAGCCTCAAAGACCCAGTCAGTGTTAGAAACTGCAAACCACAGACTTTCATTCATGTGGCTGCCCACCACAAGCCACAAGCATTTTCCAGATAATGGAACATATCCCACATAAACTCTCACAGACATTACAAACCCTGACTGACATAGGGACACCTAAAATACCTTATTGCTTTCTTGCTCTTTGAAAAGAAGATATTTAGATAGTGGTTAACCACAGGCATTGGAGTCAGATCTGGGTTAGAACCCAAGCTTTGTCACTTACTAGCCGTGTAACTTTAGCTGAATAAATTATAATATTAACCTCAGTGACCCATGGTATAAAACGGGGTATCACTACCTGCCTCAGTTATGAGGATTAAACAAGATTTATAAAATACAATAGTCTGGTGAGTGTCAAGACAAATGGCTCAATAAATGATAACTACATCATCATTATGAGTAGCAGCAGTATTTTGCTACCTCAACATGACTGGCACTGGCTCAGCTTAGTGGCAGAATGAAGTCCGGGGAACAGATGTCAGGGCACTCTCACCTCCACACAACTTCCACTGTGTCACCAACGAAGTGACCGTGGCAGGATCCTTCGATGTCTGCAGAATGAGGGGACTGGACGGGTCACCACACAACTCCCAAGGCCTTTCCCATCTGCATCCAGGGTTAACAGTGCTCTGAACTGTGAACAGGAACTTTCAATCAAGCACATTCCTCAGTGTACTACTTTGTACTCAAAGAGACTTGAGTGTGAATCCTGTTCTTACAGAATGAAGATGAGTTCTTTAACACTTTTGAGAGTCGGTTTCCTCATCTAGAAAGTAAGTGAATCGCAGCGGATGGGAGTGTGCTGATTTAACACAGAGCACTTAGGGAGGAGCCGTGGCGATCCCTTCTCCAGCGCACCTCCCCGGGTAAACCCGCGAGCGACCCGCACGGCGCCCTACCTGAGCCCTTGCTCAAAGGCGGTGGCCAGTCCTTGTGTTCCTGAGAACAAACAAACGGAGAACAAACTGGGACCTTATTAAAAAGGCGGGCTTTGGGGCGTTACTGCATTGAAAACCCTTAGGCGTAACCCTGAGGAATTTTTCTCTCGGGTCACGCATGTTCACGGTCCTCCCAGGCGAAGCCGCCCTGGGGACGACGACAGAGCACAGAGGGAAACTCAGGGGCGAATAAGAACCGCAGGAGGCCAAGGGGGGCGTGGGGCTGTGGGATGGCGTGGCCCCCGGGTTGCCCCGCCCAAAGCGGGAATCTGCGCGCGTCCTAGCCGGCACTGAGCTGGGCGCTCGCTTCCACCCTCAGCGCTCCCCGGCCGGCGCCCGCGGGAAAGGGGCTTCGGCGACGGCACCCGAGTGGGTCCTCACGAGCAGCCGCTGCGCCCAGGACCCCCGCAGCCCCGGCCCAGGTGTGAGGTCGGAGGTCGGCGCGGCTGGCTGGGGGCGCGGGGCCGAGCCCGGGAGGCCTGCCAGGCAGAGGCGCGGCTGACAGGACGGGGTGCTGGGCGCGGCCCGCGGGCCCGCCCGGCCTCACCTGGAAGTGCTCCTGAAAACGAATGGGGAGGAAGTGCGCCATAGCTGGCGCGGGACCGAGGCAGAAGCGGCGGCGGCGGCGGCGGCAGGGATGGTCACAGAACTCTCTCGCCGACTGACAGGTGGCGGCGGCACAGGCGCAGTTCCCCGGGCTCCTGGTCCCGGCCCCGCCCCTGACCGCGCCCCGCCCCTACCCCACCCCCTACCCCTGTCCCCTACCCTACCCCTAGCCCGCCCCCTACCTCGCCCCCTAGCCTCGTCCCCCCCAACCCCGCCCCTAGCCGGTCCTAGCTCCGCCCCTGACCCCGCCCCCAGTCAGTCTGCTTCCGCGCGGAGTCTTCTCGGATCCCTCCGCCCGCTCCGAGGGTCCAATGAAAGTAGTCCCGCGCGCCCTCAGCGGGGCGCGGTGCACGCAGGCTCCGGGACTGAAGGGTTTTCGTGGGGTAAATCCTGACGGGGTCTGCGGCGGCACTTGCCCAGCGCCTTCCACGTGTAGAGCGGGGCAGTGGTGCTAGTTTTGCCTCCAATCTGGACGCTTGAGTTCAGGGCCACTTTTTATTCAGGCACGGATGGGAGAGAAAATGGAAAAGGGTCCTGGAAGAACGACTTGTGCCATATAACGAACGACCTTTTGGTCTGAGGAGGACCGTATATGACCGTGGTCCCAGAAGATAACGGAGCTGGAAACTTCCTGTCCTCTGGTGAGGGCTTAGCCAAGGACTTTGCCTTTCTCGTGTTGGAGACACACACACGTGTGTCATTAGGGTGCCGGCGGAATTCTGCACCTCACACGCGGTACAGGTTTGCAGCCTCGCAGCCCGGGACCGCACCAGCTGCCTAGTGTAGTGGCTGTGCCATCCGAGTTTGTGTAAGTTACTTTGTGACTGTCCCACAACCGAGACGCCTGTCTCGGAATGCATGGATGCATGGGACGCGTGACTGCACGTGTTACAGACATGTTTCGGCGTGAGCCTCGGCTCCTGCTCCTTTAGGAAGCATCTTTCCTGGTTCCTGCGGTTTCTAGGGAACACTGTGTCGGAATATCAATGCTAAGAGTCAGCGAAGGTCATCTAGCAGCAGATGACCACCCCCAGGCCATTGAGGATCACCCAGAGTGTCCGTGGCTGCAGGACAGGAGTGGCAGGTAGGAGTTGGAGCCCACACCTGGTTTGCCCCGCAGCCCGTTGTTTTTCTGAGGCACCGTTGGCTGATGTGTTTTGCATGCAGATGATTCAGCTGCATAAAAGATGTCTGTCAGGAAAGGGAGGCCCTTGGCATTCTGCACACGCTCTCCTACGGTGTAATCGATAGCCGTCTCTGCTGCTTCACATGTTGCTCACTGGTAATTTTAAGAAATGAACGACCCACCTTGAATAAGACAAGGATGGTGCAATTATTTGCGCAACAGCTTGACCATCTAGTAGCCAAAAATATGTTAAGGAATAGAACAGACTGTTCACTTTCAAATTAAATCTCTTTTCCAGTATTAGCCAAGACTTCTGCAGCCTGGACTTTCTAACATCTGTGTGGCCTCATCCGCTAAATATAGAGCTGAGTTTGGCTGTGGTTAGTACTACATTTCCCAAATCACTTTATTTTGGCAATAATGCCTGTGACTCCAAGTACCCTTTACCCCAACATTATATAAATTTTTCAGTATTAATAGCAACACTCCCTAAATCACCTTCCTCAGAACTTTTTGGAGGTTAAAACTAAAAATGTATACCCTAAAAGAAAGAATTTAAGAAAATTGACAAGGCGCGGTGGCTCATGCCTGTAATCCCAGCACTTTGGGAGGCTGAGGCAGGTGGATCATGAGGTCAAGAGATCGAGACCATCCTGGCCAACATGGTGAAACCTTGTCTCTACTAAAAATACAAAAATTAGCTGGGCGTGGTGGTGTGCACCTGTAGTCCCAGCTACTCAGGAGGCTGAGGCAGGAGAATCGCTTGAACCCGGGAAGCGGAGGTTGCAGTGAGCCGAGATTGTGCCACTGCACTCCAGACTAGCACCTGGCGACAGAATGAGACTCTCTCTCAAAAAAAAGAAAATTGTAGTTAAGCGAAGTGCTAGGATTGTTAATAAGTTGGGACCTCAAGTGGGGATTACGTTTCAAAATTAATGTTAGATGAGACACAAAACTTTCTGTCTCTTCAAACCATAGAAGAGACAGAAAGCACATCAGTTATTTGAACAGAGGGAATTGAATATAAGTGATAGTTATAGTTAACAGGAAATAAAGTTGTTATAACTTGCTAACTAATCCTGAAAAAAACCTTTCAATTCTTTTTTTCCCCTCTGTCGCCCAGGCTGGTGTGCAGTAGCACAGTCTCGGCTCACTGCAACCTCCACCTCCCAGGTTCAAACCATTCCCCTGCCTCAGCCTCCTAAGTAGCTGGGACTACAGGCGCATGCCACCATGCCTGGCTAATTTTTGCATTTTTAGTAGAGACAGGGTCTCACCATGTTGGCCAGGCTGGTCTCAAACTCCCGGGCTCAGGTGATCCATCCACCTCGGTCTCCCAAAGTGCTGGGCTTACAGGCGTGAGCCACCGTGCCCAGCCCAGGAGTAGGTTTCAACATTAGTTTTGGAGGGGACACTAACCTTCAAACCACAGAAGAGAGAGAAAGTGCATCAGTTATTTAAACAGAGGGAAGTGAATATAAATAATAGGTGACAGGAAATCAAGTTAACTCAATAAAAGGAAAATCCCAAGATACAGAGGTACAAACATAGGACGCAGCTACCACCCCTAAAGCTCAAAGATGAAAAAGAAGCTGGAATTATTACAGCTTAAAGGAAGGGCTTGTAGACTGGAATTCAGATCTCTGAGGAGGTGTGCTGACCAGCTGGGGCTGGGGTCTTTGAGCCCAGAAGAGAGATCCCATGGGGATGTGACCCAGATCTCTGAGGACTATGGGACATCGACACACACTAGGGATGAGGGGTGGCTGTGGAGCTGGGAGCAAGCCCTCTAACGAGGGCACTGGGAGACTCTCATCCAGAAATGAGAAGAAGAAGGCAGATTGAGGCTGGTTCTGCGAGTCTTGGAAAAACTGGATTCAGCTTATTCTGTGGGAAGAATGTGCAGCTGCCTTGTTGAAGAAGCCTGGCTGGGGTGGTGCTCATGGGAAGAGGCCCTGTGGTCTCCCTCTATCAGCCTATCAGCAGAGTCTAATAGGGAGTATTAGATCATCTCTTATGTGTTTGCCAATGAAAAATATGTGTTTTAGAGTCTCAGCCCTGGCATCAGAAGCAGTTTCTAGAGGTGGGAAGGGAGAATAGAGCTGAAAGACATTATTTAATAACTGGTATAAGAAACAACATGTGGCTGGGTACGGTGGCTCATGCCTGTCATCCCAGCACTTTGGGAGGCTGAGGTGAGCAGATCACGAGGTCAAGAGATCGAGACCATCCTGGCCAACATGGTGAAACCCCATCTCTAGTAAAAATACAAAAATTAGCCAGGCGTGAAGACCACGCACCTGTGGTCCCAGCTACTCGGGAGGATGAGGCGGAAGAATCACTTGAACCCAGGAGGCAGAGGTTGCAGTGAGCCAAGATTGCACCACTACACTCCAGCCTGGCGACAGGGCGAGACTCCTTCTCAAAAAAAAAAAAAAAAGAAAAAGAAAAAGAAACAGCATGTTAGATCTAAATTCAGATTCCCGTGGGACTCTCCTATAGGTCGAATTGAAAAGTCCATGGAGGCCTATAATCCCAGCTCTTTGGGAGGCTGAGGTAGGAGGATTGCTTGAGTCCAGCAGTACAAGACCAGCCTGGTCACCATAGTGAGACCCCCATCTCTACAAGAAAACTAAAAAATTCACAGGGCGTGGCGATGCATGCCTATAGGCCTCGCTACTTTGGAAGCCAAGACAGGAGGATCGCTTGAGCCTGTGAGCTCAAGGTTACAATACGCTATGATCGTGCCACTGTCATCCAGCTTGGGCAACAGAGAAAAACCCTGTCTTAAAAAAGAAAAAGTCAATGGAGGACTTTAGTTTTCAGGCAACTTCAGAGAACTAACAAGGCAGCGAATAATTATTAGGCCAATATTAGAGAGAAAGGAAATGAGAGAGGTGAGCCAGTTTGTGGCTGCTTTTTTTTGAAAGACATCTGCCAATTCCAGATGAATGTTTGAGACACCAGGACTCTGAGCAGCAGTTTTAACACTCTTATTGCTCTAGGAGGACAAAATTTGGAGGTATCCCACTCTACTGTTTTGGGACCACAAATTTTTTGGGACTCCATTCAAATCATGTCAGTCCTTGCCAGCTGCAAATGTAAATTCTCTCTGGGAATGATAACCTCATCCATGGTCTCAAGCTACTTCTACAGTTGTTCACATACAGTGTTCAACACCAAATCAAAAATAAGTAGGCATCCAAGGAGAAAAGACAAAATAATTGCAAAAAAAAAAAAAAAAACAAGAGCAAGCCTTGACAACGTAGTGACACCCCGTTTCTAAAAAAATAAATTAGCCAAGTATGCACCTATAGTCCCAGCTACTCCAGAGGCTGAGGAAGGAGGATGGCTTGAGCTCAGGAGGTCAAGGCTGCAGTGAGCCAAGATCACCACTGCACTCTAGCCTCGGTGACAGAATGAGACGCTATTTCTAAAATAAAAACAAGACCAATAACAGACAAGTGAGCTCTAGGGGATCAAAAAACTGAGTTTTCACAAAGACTTTTATATAATTATGCTTAATATGGTTAAGAGGATAAAAGACAAGATTAAGAATTTTATCACAGGCCTGCAAATTATAAAGAACCAAATGGAAATTCTAGAACTAAAGTTGTGCAAATTCAATAGATAGTGTTAGTATATTATACACCTCTGAAAAGAGAAAGCCCGTGATGGTAGAGTTAAGTCAGAAGAGTTTATCTAAATTAAAACACAGAAGTAAAAGGACAGAAAATACAGCACATGAATACATTAGATACAGAGGACACATTTAGAGGTCTAACATACAGGTAACTGGAATCCTGGAAGTACAGAGAAAGAGACAGAAGCAATATCTGAAGAGGTAATGGCTTAGGGTTTGAAAATTGATGAAGGATATCAATCTTCAGTTTCCAGAAGCATTACAGATTTTAATCAGAATGTCTAAAAAGCAAAATACACTTAGGCATATCATAATAAAATAGCTCAAAACCAGGGGAAAAAACCTTAAAAGAAGCCAGAGGGAAAACAATGGATTACTTTTTAGAGAGAGATAATTAAGTTTAACTACTGATTTATCAAACAATGAAGCCAGAACACAATAATTATATCTTCAAAGTGATCAAAGAAAATAATGACACTGAAACTGGAAGAGTTCTCTTGTCCCCCTTGCAGGGTGTACGATCGGGGTGTGGCTTACTTCTTCAGTTCCCCACTGCTCAAACCTCTAGGGGAGCATATGAACGGAGAGGCTGTGGGGTTCCAATCTCATAGCAGTGTCTAGGGGTTAATGTTTACAGCTTTTGAAGCCACAGTGGGCATGTGTTACAGGGTGCTCCTTTTCTTTCTTTCTTTTTTTTTGAGACAGAGTCTTGCTCTGTCTTCCAGGCTGGAGTGCAGTGGTGTGATCTCAGCTCACTGCAGCCTCCACTTCTCGGGTTCAAGTGGTTCTCCTGCCTCAGTCTCCTAAGTAGCTGGGATTACAGGCGCCCACCACCACACCCAACTAATCTTGGTATTTTTAGTAGAGACAGGGTTTCACTGTGTTGGTCAGGCTGGTCTTGAACTCCTGACCTCAGATGATCCGCCTATTTTAGCATCCCAAAGTGCTGGGATTACAGGTGTGAGCCACTGAACCCGGCCAGGGTGCTCTTTCAGTTTTGCCACCTACAGGCAACTTGTGCTAACCAGCTCAATTAGACCTTCTACTTGTCACACAGAGGGCTTTCTGTATCCTGGGTTCTTGCCTTGGTGTATCAGAAGAATCGGACCACACCCGGGCTTGGAGAATGAGTGCAAGGTTTTATTGAGTGTAGGTAGCTCTTAGCGGAAGCTGATGGGAGAAGTCAGAAGAGGATGGAGTGGGAAGGTTTTCCCTGGAGTTGGGCTCTCCTGCGACTGCCCCAGCCAAACTCCACATCGTTCTGCTTCACCAGCATGCAGGCGTCTGTCAGAGACTTCCTCTCGATGTTTAGCCACCTGTGTGTCTCTCCACTCCCCTCAATGTCCAGCTGCCTGTGTGTCTGCCTGCTAAGGTCTCGAGGGGTTTTTATCGGCACAGGATGGGGGTGCAGTAGCCCAGAGTGGTCTTGGGAAATGCAACATTTGGGCAGAAAATGCCTGTCTTCACCTAGGTCCGTGGGGGTGAAGCCCTAGCCAGGAACCACGCCCTCCTCTACCCAGCACTTCCCTTCCCCTCTTCCATAGCATTTAAAGGGACCACACCCTTCTCCACCCAGCACTTCTGTATCAACATTCGGCTGGGTGCAGTGACTGACACCTATAATCCCAGCAGTCTGGGAAGCCAAGGCAGGCAGATCACCTGAGGTCAGGAGTTTGAGACCAGGCTGGCCAACATGGTGAAACCCTGTTTCTACTAAAACCCGTCTCTACTAACAATACAAAAATTAGCTGGGCATGGTGGCGCATGCCTGTAGTCTCAGCTACTCAGGAGGCTGAGGCAGGAGAATTGCTTGATCCCAGGAGGCAGAGGTTGCAGTGAGCTGAGATAGCACTACTTCACTCCAGCCTGGGTGACACAGAGTGAGACTGTTTCAAAAAGAAAAGAAAAGACAAGACAGTAAGGGAGAAAGGAAGAGGAGAGGGAAGGGAAGAAGGGAAAGGAAGGGAAGAAGAGAAGGGAAGGGAAAAGAAAGAAAATAATGACATTGCCAGACAAATAAGATCTGAGGAAATTCATTACCAAAAGATTTAAAACCAAAGGAAATACTAATGGGTTTTTATCAGGTAAAAACAAAATGATCTCAAATAGAAGCTCAGAGATATCGAATGGATAAAATTCAACAAAAAGGATATGTTGGTAAATCTAAATGAAAGTTAACTGTATAACACAAAAATAAAAATAAAGTCTTCTGGGATTAAAAATATGTACAATCTATAGTAAATCAGAAGTGGGGCAATCCAAGCATTATGTGAGAAAGGGGTATAAAAAAGGTTAGATTTGGGCTGGGTGTGGTGGCTCATACCTGTAATCCCAGCACTTTGGGAGGCTGAGGCCGGCAGATCACAAGGTCAGGAGTCTGAGAACAGCCTGACCAACATGGTGAAACCCCGTCTCTACTAAAAATGCAAAAATATTAGCTGGATGTGGTGGCACGCACCTGTAATCCCAGCTACTCCGGAAGCTGAGGCAGGGGAATTGCTTGAACCAGGGAGGTGGAGGTTGTAGTGAGCTGAGATCACGCCACTGCACTCCAGTCTGGGTGACAGAGCGAGACTCTGTCTCAAAAATAAATAAATAAAAACAATTATAAAACCAAAAAAGGGACAGACTTGTAGTTGATGGAATAATTGGTCCCAAGTCTTAAGGCCTTGTAAGAGTTCTGTTCCTCCACACTCTTGCCATGGCTCTGTGGTGGACTGAGGGTGCTTCTTCACCCCTTGGTTCCAGGTTTCACACTGTGCCTTGCTTCAACTCACTGAATGTTAGAAGTGTGACGTGATTACCTGTCCTCATTGTTTGGATGGCGCTCTTGCACTTCCGTTGTGTCCGTGAGTAGAACTGCCTTTGGAACTCGGAGCTCAGGATGGAGTGTATAAAGTAGATCTCAGCCCAGTCTGCATCTTGGATGCAAGATTAGCTAAGATTGGCCAAACTCCAACTAAACCACTGACCTGTGACTGAGAGAAAATAAGTAAATCAGATTATAAACCACAGAGATGTTGAGGTTGTTATGTGAAAATAAGGAATTCACAATCAAAGTGGTTAGAACTTTAAATTATTTCGAGCCTTATACGAATGTGGTTATGAGACCCAAGTCAAATGACGGGCAGCTGTAACCTAGGCAGCTGTAACTGTTGTTCCTCTAATTATATTTTAGCTTTTTCTTTACCTACATTGTTTTGTAAAATGTAAAAGATTAAAGGGTACTGGAGAAGACCCTTTCTGGCTTAACTGTTCATCTTCATTATAGATTAGCTTCCCTCTTTCTTCTCTTACACAATGACCTCACAACTATCATACTGTCTAAAATAAAATGTTAAATATATTCATATACTCCTTTAAATTGGGAAATAAAACAAGCTATAACTAATAAAATTGCAGTAACTCATAAACTACCCTTGTATGAAAAATGTAATTCTGTTAAATTTTTTTGTTTGCTGCCTACATAAGTAAGACCACAGCTTTGCAGCTTTGGAGCACTGACCCCATTCTTTTGGGGTCTGTATTTCTGGATATTCATCCTGAACTTTGTGCTTAAATAAACTCTTAAACTGGATTCTGATGCTTTAAATTATTTCAGGTTGACATACTGGTGACCCAGATGGCACCTGAAGTTAGCTTTAGCCACTGACTCCTGCTGCTTTGCTGACAGATCGGTGGTACCAGTACAGACTGTTTCCATCCAGCCAGCTTTTGCTGGAGTTTATGGGAGCCCTAGGTGAGACCCCTCTTGCATGTTGAATCTCCCTGGCTTAGGTGAGATTCATACATTGTTCAGATCACCTGATTCCATATTTAATGGGGCTGGAATTGAAGTTTTACTTTAAAGCTTTAAGGTAGGAGCTTCATTTCTTTCTTTCTTTTTTTTTTTTTTTTTTTAGATGGAGTCCTGCACTGTCGCCCAGGTTGGAGTGCAGTGGGGTGATATCAGCTGACTGCAACCTCCGCCTCCCAGGTTCAAGCAATTCTCTGCCTCAGCCTCCGAAATAGCTGAGATTCAGGCAACTGCCACCACGCTCAGCTAATTGTTTTTTGTATTTTTCGTAGAGACAGGGTTTCACCATCTTGGCCAGGCTGGTCTTGTACTCCTGACCTCGTGATCCACCTGCCTCAGCCTCTCAAAGTGCTGGGATTACAGGCGTGAGCCACCGCGCCGGGCAAGGAACTTTATTTCTGATCTCTGTAGAGATTCTGTTGTTTGCAGGTTTATGGTTTCACTCTTCTTTAAGGTTAAGTTTTGTTTGCCTTACTTGCTAAAGTTTGCAATCTTTTCTCTCATGCAAAATCCAGTTAAAGGAAAAGCAGTTTCCCTTTAACAAGAAGATGTGAATTTCTGTGGCTTAAGCAAAATTGTGACTTTAAACTAGCCAGATGTTGAAGCTCAGTTCAATTTGGCACATTTAAATTCTTTTTTTGAATGACCAAAAATTTATAAAAGACCTTTATTGGCTGGGCACAGTGGCTCACTCCTGTAATCTTAGCGCTTTGGGAGGCCAACACTGGAGGATCAGTTGAGACCAGAAGTTTGAGATCAGCTTGAGCAACATAGTCAGACCCTGTCTCTGCAGAAAGAAAAGAATTTTTAATTTAACAAAACTTGATGAACATGTGATAAGTCCTGAAGGCAAGCGACACTGTTCATCCTGGCCAAAAGGCACCTTAGATAACTGGGGTCTTGTAGGAGTGTCAGAGCTTATCACTTGTGATGAGAAATGGTTGCATAGGGGATCCCCAAAGATGAACATACAGGAATTTTTGCTTAAATTCAGTAAACACATATAAGGTACTGATGTCTCAGTTGCCTTAAGCTCCCAGAATTTCTGGGTTTCACTGAGACACATAAGAGGAAAGAACTGATCCAAGGGTAACTAACACACTGGGGAGCTATTCCCATACATAATACACCTGATCCAAAACATCTTTCCCTTTCAGCTTTTGGTCACTTATAAGGAGAATACAAATTATGGGCAATCAACATCTAAAACAGAGTCCTCCTTGGGGCGAGGTCCATCTTTAGCAACTCCAGCTTGATTCATGTACAATGCTTACGGTTCTACTTCTTGTTATTATTTAGAAAAATGGTCTCTTGAAGAACTGACGAAGAACCAAAATTGCAATGGCCAAAGTAGGGTACTTTGAAATGCCTAAACTAATTTATTTGTGTGCTCAATTAGAAAAATCTGGTTCTAGGACAAAATAGAATACTTGGGGATTTATTTTTAGAATATTTGGACGCATCCAGAAGAGGTTCTGATAAAGTTACTTTATTGCAGGAAGAAAATAAAAGATTGCCTAAAACAATTTCTGAATTAAAAAGGCTGCCAAAGCTTCTCTTTCTCCCTTAGCTCCTTTTCATCCTTACTGATCTGCCCTGATATGCCTTCTCTTCCTCCACTTCCCCGCCCCCCCCCGCTATCGTGGATATGTTGCACTACCAGTGTCTGGTAGTGGGGACATGCCTTGGTTTATCAACCATGGTCAAAGGTAGAACTTACAGGCATAAGGATTGTCCTGATCCCCATCAGGACCCTATTTGCTTTGCCAGGGAATTTGAACTAAAAATTCAAACTTATGACCCTGGCTTTTCTGATTTACATCAACTAGTTCACATGTTAGCATCAGAAAATAAAGCTAAAGATGGCTAGGTAAAGTCCATGTGTAAGTCCCCTGAAGATTTCCATAAATGTTCAAGAGAAGACCATAGGAATGCCCATGAAACTACAAAGGCTCTGTTTACGGCCATTCCCTTCATCTTCCAAAAGGTAGTCAACTGGCATAAAATACAACAATATATACAAAATCCAGATGAGTCAGTTACAGTATACTTGAAAGATGTGAAAAGACTTTTAGACAATATTCAGGGTTATCTGAGGTGAATTATGCTAATCATAAGAATGGTACTCTCCTCAACTCCAACTTTATAAATGTTCTAGATGAAGAATTCACTCTAATAATAAAAAACAGTGCCTTAGTTGGGCCACTTCTCAAACCCATGATTTGGTTAATCTTGCTGACCAGTAGTTGTGTACTTTAACTAAAGAAGAAAAAGATAGAGACCAAACCAAAGAATAAAGCTAGTAAAGTTATGAGTTTGCAACTAAAACAAAGATCCACCAAGTGTAGACAGTCAAAATACCCCAATAAACCTTTGAAGAGGTCTAACCCTTTAATTCACAATAACTACAATAAAACTGGCCACTTAAAAAAAAAAAAAGATTACTGGGAGGGCACAGTGGCTTACACCTATAATCCCAGCACTTTGGGAGGCAGCCACAGGTGGAACACGAGGTCAGGAGTTCGAGACAGCCTGGCCAAGATGGTGAAACCCAGTATCTACTAAGAAGTACAAAAATTAGCCAGGTGCAGCTACTTGGGAGGCTGAGGCAGGAGAATCGCTTGAACCCGGGGGGCAGAGGTTGTGAGCCGAGATTGTGCCACTGCACTCTTGCCTGGGTGATAGAGCATGACTCAATCTCAAAAAAAAATAAAAAGAAAAAAGATTACTGAAAACTAAAACAGAATGAATGACAACATCTGAAGGAGGAAAATATGGAATAGAGGTGCTCCAAGAAATTTAAAGGGAGATTTCCTTTTCTGCTTACTTCAGAGTACTGAAATGCCTGATCTCAACCAGGAGATCATAAACAGAACCTCTGGACCTGTCCCAGTCCCATGGGGAAACTTGCAAAGTCAGTGGATTGGAGTAGCCACTTCAAGCCCTCCTCTAGTCCTTTCAGGCCAGAACAACACAACAGCTTTGAACATGTGGCAAACCTAGGCTTAGAGCACTCTCTAATGCTGAAAAAGAAGCAGTGACCACAGGAGAACACAATAACCAACCTGCTTAGAATCTCTGAAAGAATGAGCACATACAAAGCCAGACTGCTGAGGCTGTAATAAATACCTAATCATTTAATGTGCTCATTTTATGCCCACAAGCATTAAACACATTCATAAAAGCCTAACTTGAAATATAAAGCACCAGAGATTGACACTAAAGTGATGAAGATGTGTGGTCTTATAGTCAAAGACTTCGAAACATGTGCTTGAAGAAAACTCCAAACAATATCAGTAAAACACAGAGAAACAATTAGAGATTTTAAAAAATATTTTTGCAAGAAAATGCCATTTAAATTTTAATATAGATTGTGTTAAATATGTAGATCATTTTGAATAGTTTAGACATATTAATATGGTCATCCAATCTATGAACATTAGATTCTCTAAGAATATAGAGAAAAATAGTAATTTTTCATACTCTTACACAACAGTAAACACAGAATACTTCTGTGATTAGATGTATATGGTTCTTTCCACACATCAGAAGCAAGGGATTCTGCAGGGGATTCTCCAGCAGACAGCAGCAGGTGTCCTCCAATTCAGCTGAATTCAGACCCTTCCTGGAGATAAAATCATATCCACAGGTTAACGTCTCCAGCCCACGTCATGGCCCCCCCACTTAGGATGCTAGTTACAAATCTAGACCTCTGCAAATTCTGACTGAGCAGCTCTACCTGGGAGTTACCATGACCACCACCTCAGGTTTGATTAATTTGCTGTAGTGGCTCACAAGCTCAAGGAAATATGTTACTCACTACAAATTACAAGTAAACACTTTACTGATTTACTTGTTTACCCATTAATTATAAATGATATTACAAAAAATACAGATGAACAGACAGATGGAAGAGCTATATAGGGCAAGACATGTGGGAAAGAGCATGGAGCTTTTGTGCTCTCTCTGGGTGTATCACCCTCTAGAAACCTCCAGGTGATCCTATCGTTAGCCATGATGCCTTTTCCAATGGCACTTTCTCCAACTCTGATACCAACGAGTTGTCTTAACATTTAATTTAATTAGAATTTTAAGCACCCAGCATTAGTGTCCAACTCTACAGGTTAAAGACTCAGTCCACAGGATTTCCCCATGTCAGATGCCAGTCAGAAATAGGGTGCCCATGCTACTCACTTCTGCCAATTACAAATCTGGAGGTTCTTGCAATCACTCTTATTTCAGTAATTCACTAGAACATCTCTCAGAACTAAAGAGAGTGTTTTATTTTGTATCACCAGTTGATTAAAAAGCATACTGCTCAGGAATGTCAAGATGGAAGAGGTGCTTTTGCCAAAGTATGGGGAGAAGGTGGAGTGACTCCATGTGTTCCCTGGATATGCCACCCTTTCTAGTACCTCTATGTGTTTACCAACCTCAGAGCCCCAGCATGGGCTTTTATGGAAGCTTCATTCATAGACATTACTGATGAAGTCATTGGGCACCAGTAATTAACTCAATCTCCAGCTGCTATTTTCCCCCTTTAAGCTATGGGCTAAGGCTGAAAGTTCAAGAGTATTACTGTGGTTACTAATCCTCATCCCCAACTTTTCTAGGATCTTCAAGAGTTACAACTAAAGTGAATCCTAGCACTCGTATCACACATGAAATTCCAGAGGATTTAGAAACTCTCTGCCAAGAATCACACACAGAGACTAAATGTCTTTCCTATCACACCTCAGGACATCATAGCTCAGGGGCACAGGCTCATGACAAGACTAAGCTGAAGTCACAGGATTATAATGTGTTTCTTCTCAATGCACACCTTACCAGTGTGTCCTTAGGATTTCTGTTTAAAAACAGTTGGATATCATGAAAGAATACTGCACTGTTTCTTCCTGCATAATTCAGACTTTATTTAAGAAGTGTCTAGAGAACCCCAAAGATGAGAAAGAAGAGCAAGGACATAAAAAGAATGTCCTGACAAAAGAAAGATCTTGTGTAGGGTGCTGTTTCCAAGAACCTCTGACATCTACCGCTACTGAAAATAGTAAACAGCATAACCCCAGGAGGATAAACCTAAAATGATACAGCAAAGGCCTGTTTATCTCAGTTTCTTTTTCCCAGCATATCTTGACCAGTTTTTCACAAAAGCATTACAAGAAATACTAAAAAAAAAAAAAGAAAAGAAAATTAAACAAGAAGAGGGAAAATGCCAGAACCAGATTCAGGTACAGAAGACAGCTTGAAATGATCAGATGAGAAATTTAAACCCAGTATAATTAACATGATAAGGGTTCTCAAGGAAACAATGAACAATACAACAGAACAGAAAGGTAGCTGAAGCAGAGGTCATGTGAGACCATACAATACACTGCAACAGAAAAGAGGAATGCCCTAAGAAATGTCCAAAGAAAGAATCAATGATCTGGAAGAAATGTCAGTGTAACCTTCCAAAACTGAAATGGCAAAAAAAATAAAATAAAATAACAAAATGACAGAACAATATTCAAGAACCCTTACAAAAGTATAGACAGTGTAACAAATGCAATAGTAATAATTAAAGAAGAAAGAGAATGAAACAGTAGAAATAATTGAAGCAATAATGACAGAATTTTTCAAAATTAATGATAGACACCAAAGTGCATATCAAAGAATCTCCAAAAATGACAAGCAACATAACTGGCCCCAAATTCACACCTTGGCATATCACATTCAAAGTGGCGGGGGGAAAGTTAAAAAAAAGAGTAAGAAAAAAACCTTAAAAGAAGTTACGGGTGAGGGGACCAACACCTTAGTATGACGTGTATAAGAATTCTATCAGGCCACACACAGTGGCTCATGACTGTAATCCCAGCACTTTGAGAGGCCAATGTGGTAGGATTGATTGAGCCCAGGAGTTCAAGACAAACCAGGGCAACATAGTGAAACCCCATTCCTACAAACAATTTAAGAAATTAGCTAGACATGGTGACATGTGCCCAGGGTCCCTCAGGAAGCTGAGTGGGAGGATGGCTTGAGCCTGGGAGGTTGAGGCTGAATTGAGCCGTGACTGCACCACTACACTCCAGCCTGGGTAACAGCAAGACGCTGTTTGGAAAAAAAAAAAAAAAAAGAGGCTTACATCAGACTGTTTTCAGAAACTATGCAAGCAAGAAGGCATTTGAGTGAAATATTTAAAAAATTATAAGAAAGAAAAACCCTAGCTGGATGTGGTGGCATGTGCCTGTAATCCCAGCTACTTGGGAGGCTGAGCCAGGAGAATCGCTTGAACCTGGGAGGTGGAGGTAGCAGTGAGCCAAGATCGCACCATGGCACTCTAGCTGGGGTTATAAAGCGAGACTCTGTCTCAAAAAAAAAAAAAAAATCAGTTACCTTGGGACAGAGCAGGGGTGTGGCCATGGATGCTGTGGACCGATGGTGACCAGGCTCTCTGGTGACTCCACTCACAGGACTTCTACTGAGAGACTCCAAGGTGGCCAGTGAGCAGACAGACCCACTGTGGGTCTGTCTCAGGGTCTGCACAGGGAGCACCCACAGTGGAGCCTGTATTTGCTGCTGGGACTCATTGTCAGATCTGCTCTTCTGGGAAATATCAGGTGCTCACAATACAAGTTCCCCCAAGGCTAGACTTGTCAGAGCCTCTAGGAGGGGTGACTGCAAAAGATCCGGAGAGAAGAGGGGAGGTTTCTGTCTCACTTCCCCTAGTGGAGGCATCTTTAGATCCAGAGAGAAGAGGGGAGGTTTCTGTCTCACTTCCCCGGGGGTCTAGAGCACCAGGTAAGCATCCCCGAGTTAGTGGAGGCATCTTTAGATCCAGAGAAGCAGTTGGGAATCCTGGAGCCCTGGTTGTTTCTCTGAGTCTGACTTAAAACTCATGAGCTATCTCCTGGCTTGTGCTGGTATCCAGGTTATCACATAGTCATCAACATTAAGGCCACTGCTCAGGTGTGGGAGAGTCGGGCAGATGCTCCCAGGGATGCAGAGAAGAAGGTAACTGAGTCAGCATATGCTGGGAGAGGGAACCTGCAGACACAGACACTCTGGGGTGTCACAGACACAGACACTCTGGTGGGTGCTGGGGTGAGACCGAGATTATGTGTCTTGATGGTCAGAACCACAGGAGCTAACACAATCTAAGCAGGTAACCCTGGACACCTGAAGCCTGTACTCACCTGTGCAGTGAGAGCGGAGCACGAGGGGGAGAGGGGTCCAGGCCATGGTAAACACTGCCTCCGAGGCCGCAGAGGGCTGGTGGTCCTGGCTTCTCTTACCTTCTCCACCGTCCTGAAAAGGGAGGATCTGTTCACACAAATTTGTTTTGCCTCCTAGTAATCTCTGCTTCACCCTGAGAATCAGTTGAGATCTGACTTTGGTCTGAGGTGTGAGACCCAGAGTTGGCCCCATGGGAGAGATGAGGGAGGAGTCAGCTGCTGGTACCTTCCACAGAATGGTGAGCAGAAGCCTTTGCCTAGCCTGGGAGGACACAGCTGCAGCCTGAAGACGAGGCTATCACTGTAACATACAGCATGATGTCACTATGCTTACACAGTGCTCTAGACCCAAGGGGATGTGAGACAGAAGCCTCCCCTCTTCTCTCTGGATCTTTTGCAGTCACCCCTGCTAGAGGCTCTGACAAGTCTAGCCCAGGAATGACTCCTACTGTGAGCACCTGATACTCCCCAGAGTACATCTGACAATGTACGCTCTCTTTTTCAGTTCAACTTAGAGGATAATCCATGGGTTTTTCTTTCTCACCTCATTTATGTTTCTGCAGGCGGAAATCCCTTGCTCAGAGATGAAAACTTCTCAGTAGAGATGTTGGAACAATCAAAAGAGGTTGCTCCCAGCCATGCCTCACTCAAAGTCCAGGAGTGACTCACAGTGCTGGCTGGGGCTTCAGTTTGGGTTTTATGACACAATACCCATCTGTAGAAATGAATTGTGTTATATACACTAGCCATGGACCATCAAATATTACAAAATAAAAGCAATACTATTTATAATAGCACCAATAGGACATGCTTAAGGACAAAAAGAAAAACAGAACGTTTTGTAACCTGAAAACTACAAGAAAGCATAAGATAAAGGAGTGTTAAATAGGTACTATATTCCCAGTTGGTGTTTCCAAACACTCAATGTGGTGAAGATGATAAATCTTCCCAATTTGTTTGATAGATTCACTGCAAGGCTTTCCTGTAAAATAAGTTTGCAGTGCATAGGTACAAATTTTAACAAAGAAATAAAAATATAACAAAGGACATCAAGGAAACATAGCTCTGGTATGTTAGTGCCAAACATTGAGCTCTGACTCAAGGGAGGTAGGCTGTGGTCAAGTGAGTCCCTCACCCCTGACTTTAAGGTCTTTTAGGTTCTCATTTCCAGGCTGGGCTGAATCATCCATCCATGATGTTGGCTCAGAGCTCAGGAACATCATCATCTGCCTCAGGAAGGCAGCAGCATTGAGACAAACAGTGTGGTCTGGTAGCAAACATCTCCAGGCAGAAGTCTTGGAAATGTGGAACCTGGGAGTTGAACCCTCAGAGGCACTGGGGGTGGAAGCTCTGGCTACAGATCTCCTCTGGCCATCCTCCTGGGACAGCCCCACCCAGCCAGGCCCTGGACTCTGCCTCGTGCCTCCTCCCTTCATCCCCACGCATGTGGGAGACTGCAAAGGAGGTGGCCGCAGTCCTCCCCTGCAGCACTGCTCAAACAG
>CAUYQU010037869.1:0-30202 GCA_963574635.1 Cheracebus regulus | reverse complement strand
GATGTAAGAAGTCATTTAATGTATAAAGGTGATTCCTAGAAGCTTAATATGGAACAAAGAAGGGATTACCTTACTTATAACACAGACACCTTTCAGCAATTGATTTAACGATAAAGAACATCTTTATTTCTGCCTTCATTTTATTCTTTATCCAGTCAACATTCAAGAGCCAGTTGTTCCGTTTCCATGAAGTTGTGCAGTTCTGAGTTAGTTTCTTTAATTCTGAGTTCTAATTTGATTTCCCTGTGGTCTGAGAGACTGCTTGTTATGATTTCCAGTCTTTTGCATTTGCTGAGGAGTGATTTACTTCAAATTATGTGGTCAATTTTAGAGTAAGTGTGATGTGGTGCTGAAAATAATGTATATTTTATGGATTCAGGGTGGAGAGTTCTGTAGATGTCTATTATGTCTTCTTGGTCCAGATCTGCGTTCAATTCCCGGATATCCTTGTTAATTTTCTGTCTCAATCTGTCTAATATTGACAGTGGAGTGTTGAAGTCTCCAACTATTATTGTATGGGAGTCTAAGTCTCTTTGTAGGTCATTAAGAACTTGCTTTATGTATCTGAGAGCTCCTGTATTGTGTGTGTATATATTTAGGACCATTAGCTCTTCTTGTTGCATTGATCCTTTTACCATTATATAATGTGCTTCTTTGTCTGTTTTGATCTTTGTTGGTTTAAAGTCCATTTTATCAGAGACTAGGATTACAACTCCTGCTTTTTTTTTCTCTCCATTTGCATGATAAATCTTCCTCCATCCCTTTATTTTTAGCCTATGTATGTCCTTGCAGATGAAATGGGTTTCCTGAATACTGCACACCAATGGGTCTTGACTTTTTATCCAATTTGCCAGTCTGTCTTTTGGTTGGGGCATTTAGCCCATTTACATTTAGGGTTAAAATTGTTCTGTGTGAATTTGATCCCGCCATTTTGATGCTACCTGGATGTTTTGCCCATTAGTTGTTGCATTTTCTTCATTGTGTTTATGGTATTTACCATTTGGTACATTTTTGGAGTGGCTCGTACTGGTTGTTCCTTTCCTTATTTAGTGCTTCTTTTAGGAGCTCTTGTAAGGCAGGATTGGTGGTGATGAAATCTCTCAGCAATTGCTTGTCTGTAAAGGATTTTATTTCTCTCATGCTTATGAAGGTTAGTTTGGCTGGATATGAAATTCTAGGTTGAAAATTATTTTCTTTAAGTATGTTGAATATTGGCCCCCTCTCTCTTCTGGCTTGTAGGGTTTCTGCCAAGAGATCCACTGTGAGTCTGATGGGCTTCCCTTTGTGGATAACCTGACCTTTCTCTCTGGCTGCCCTTAGCATTTTCTCCTTCATTTCAACCCTGGTGAATCTGATGATTATGTGCCTTGGGTTGCTCTTCTTGAGGAATATCTTTGTGGTGTCTCTGTATTTCCTGGACTTGAATGTTGGCCTACCTTGCTAGGTTGGGGAAGTTCTCCTGCATATTACCCTCAAGAGTATTTTCCAGCTTGGATTCATTCTCTCCGTCACATTCAGGTACACCTAGCAAATGTAGATTAGGTCTTTTCACATAATCCCATATCTCTTGGAGGCTTTGTTCATTTCTTCATTTCTTTTCACTCTTTTTTCTCTAATCTTGCCTTCTCATTTTATTTCATTGAGTTGATCTTTCATCTCTTATATCCTTTCTTCTGCTTGGTCAATTTGGCTGTTCAAACTTGTGTACACTTCGTGAAGTTCTCGTGTTGTTTTTCAGCCATCAAGTTGTTTACATTCTTCTCTAAGCTCTTTATTCTAGTTAGCATTTCATCTAATCTTTTTTCAACGTTCTTAGTTTCTTTGCATTGGGTTAGCACATATTCTTTTGGCTCTGAGAAGTTTGTTATTACCCACCTTCTGAAGCCTGTTTCTGTCAATTCATCAGATTCATTTTCCATCCAGCTTTGTTCCCCAGCTGGTGAAGAGTTGTGATCCCTTTGAGGAGGAGAGGCATTCTGGTGTTTGGTGTTTTCATCCTTTTTTGCACTGGTTTCTTCCCATCTTCGTGGCTTTATCTACCTGTGGTCTTTGTAATTGGTGACTTTCAGATGGGTCTCTGAGTATTGATGTTGAAGCTATTTCTTTCTGTTTTTTAGTTTTTCTTCTAACAGTCAGGCCCCTCTGCTGCAGGACTGCTGGATGTCCACTCCAGACCCTGCTTACCTGGGGATCGCCTGTGGGGGCTGCATAACAATAAGGGTTGCTGCTGGTTTTTTCTTCTGTTTCTTCATCCCAGCAGGGTACCTACCAGATTTCAACCAGAGCTCTCCTTTATGAGGTGTCTCTTTGGATATACAGGGGTCAGGGAGCTGCTTGAGGAGACAATCTGTCCCTGACTGGAGCTCAAGTGCTATGCTAGGAGCTACATTGTTCCGTGCAGAGCTGCTGGGCAGGTATGTTTAAATCTGCTGCAGAGGAACTCATAACCACTTCTTTTCCCAGATGCTCTGTCCTAGGAAGGTCAGGCTCTATTTATAAGTTCCTGACATGCTGCTGTCTTTTTTCAGAGATGCCCTGCCCAGCACAGAGATAGTCTAGTCACAGTCTGCCAGCAGAGACATTGCTGAGCTGCTGTGGGCTCTGCCAGCTGCTGTGTGAACTTCCTTGAGGTTTTGTTTATAGAGGTACAGTTAGAACTGCCTCAGTATTGGTGGACTGCCTTGGTAGTGGTGGACATCCTTCCCCACACCAAGCTGGACCATCCTGGATCCAGCTGCTCTTGCTGGGAAACTCTCAGTCCAGAGCATTTCAGATTGCTTGTTTTGTGGGGGTTATACCCGTTGAGCCAGATCACCTGGCTCCCTGTCTCAACACCCTCCCTTTCAGTTAAATGTGCAGCTCTGTCTTCCAGGCATTCCAGGATCCAGTTGAAACGACCACCCAGATTTGTGTGAGTTTCTATATGCCAACCCATGGCACCAGCTGAAACAGCCATGCTGAAAACTCATGGCACTTTTTGGCCTGGGAATCTCTTGGTCTGTGGGCAGTGAAAACTCATTTGGAAATTCAGTGATCACTCACCCTCTGTGTTGTTCTTGCTGGAACTCCACTCCAGAGCTGTTCCTTTTCAGCCATCTTGGATCCTTTCAGAAGTCATTACACTCTAAGAGAGCACAAAGTAAAACAATGTCCAATCTTATGTTGATTTTTTTTTTCTAGTTTAACACACTTGTTTCAAATTTTATGAAGATATTTCTTTAAAAAAGTTTACTGCATAAAGCATAAAAGCACTAACATCAACGTAGAATATAAGCATAAAATATTTAGTAATAAGGTTTAGATTTTAAAATTTAAAAGTCACTTGTCAACTCCATCAGTCTGTTTCTTCAAACAAGTGGCTGTCATTTTTTTCTGTAAACTCTAAAACTATAAAGTTTTTTCTATAATTGCAAATGCAAAAAAATAATTGGGAAAAGCTTAGAATAAAATAACAAAATTTACATCAAACTTAATTATGAATAACTATAATTCTACGTAGAATTATAAAAAGCCATTGGAGCATACATGACTTGCTTAGCATTGTCTGTATGGTCTATATGACTGAGTTTGGTGGTTCTTGGGAAAATTATAAGGGTTTTGACAAAAATTTGTAGTCCACTCCAGCAAATATTTATTGAATAAGAAACCTGGAATTGCAAACGTTTCTATTTATTTTCTGCAAATGGGTGCATAATGCAGAAGCAGAGATAAATATTTTAGTTTTTATTGTCTATTGCTTGGTTACTATAGTTTTTCTTCAGTCTAAAGCTGTAAAAAGAAAATATCTACTATTTATGCAAAGGAATTGATATGAAAGTTTTCATTTGAATTTATTCTTCCTAACATAACTAAGATAAATATTTAACATCTTAATCTTATTTTGATTTTTGTTTATGTTTTATTAAGTTACAGGCAATGCATTTTTAAGACAGTTCCAAATATTATGTAATTTAAAAAAATAAGTATATTTATTAACTAATGAAAATATTTAATACTTTAATTTTCTAGATTTGTAATACAAGTTTTATTTTAATTAACTGCACATACATTTAAAATATAAGAATTTAATCCAATTTATTTGGAAGTGCTATCCTTTTCTTATGCTTACTTTGAGGAAAAGTATTATATACACTTAGTTTTTAGAAAGGGGAATAAACAGTACCCAAATTAATAATTACAGTGGAGGCTATCTTTGGTCAAATTGCAAAAGTAGTTTACTTTCACATTCAATGTTCCATTTCAGTCTGATTAACAATGGTCTGCATGACAATTGTCTGCCTTTATAGATGACTTTTCTTAATAAAAGTTTATGTTTTGTTTGTATAAATTATTCTAAGAATATTTTACCATTATGTTCATATGTTTGCAGATGATATTGTTTGCCTTTTAAATGGGGCTTTTTGTACATAAAGGCTTTACTCAAAAGTAAATTGAGAAGCCAGTGGTATACACTACACTTCTCAGGGACTATCAGATTAAAAATGTAAATGATAACACTAGTCTAGAGCTATTAACATTTCAATGTGCTCACTCTATGAATGTAACTTTACTTGTAATTTCTGAATATGTAGGTGTGATTATATGCTGATTATTCACATTAGTATTGTAGTTACTGAAATTGACTAATGGCCATACCCATCTCTATATGTTTGTCTGTATGAGACCTAGGAAGGGAGGAATAGAAGAGGGAAGAGAAAAAGAGATATTAGCAAAAATTTTAATGTACAAAAAATAAATAATTATTAATATTTTATAGTATTTGCTAAACCTGTACTTGGAAGCTTAAAAACCAATCATATATGCTTAAATCTGCTTAAAATTCTGTATTTCAGGCTGAGCTCAACCATAGTTTTCCTCTGGTGGTTTCCCTTTACACCACTCACATTACTGTAGTCTTCTGTAACTTCACTGGAGCTACATAGTTCACTATGATCTCACTTTAATTAATGTGTCTCACAGCTCAGTAATTTGTTGTGATTGTTGGCAAAATGCATCCCCTTTCTACCATGTCTTCTTCCAATAAGAATATCTAGATCTAATGTCATGGAGCTAAGAGGATGGCAAGGAAGCTGTGAGGCCCTCTGAATTCTTGCTCATAAGTGACACAACAGCACTTCTGATAAGTTTGATTTGTCAAAGCAAGTCGCAAAACCCATTTTCAAAGGGCAAGGAAAAAGATACATTCCCTCAATTTGAAGAGCTATAAAGTGTTTGTTCTCATGTTTTACCTGAATATTAAGTATATATATATATATATTTTTTTAAATTTTTTGTTTATTTGGAAAATTTTCTAGAATTACTATTCTCACCATAAGCAAATGGGTTTTGGAAAATGACTACTCTTTTAGGGTATGTTCATTTGTCATTAAGTACAAAAGCTTCTCTTTAAAAAATCTAATATTAAAAATGTATTGTGGTTTTAAAAGAAATACTCTTCGATGTTTTTTTTACTTTCTACCCATTTAATTATGAGGAGAGAAGAAAACCTGGCCAAATAATACTGATATTTGCAAAAAATTTCTTATTCAGAAAGGTCTTGAATGTTATCTAAATAAATTTGTGCTTAATTTTAATTAATTTAGTTATGGTTTTAACTTTATTTCATAAAAGATAATGAATGGCAATTCAGACAGTTTGAATATTCTTTAAAGTAAAAAAGATGGAAAGAGAATTCTCCACAGGCATGAGCAATAGGGACTAGACTAAAATTTTTGTCTAGAAATATATCTGGACTATATACAATGATCATTAGAATTACGGACAAAACTTGGAAGACTAAATACAAATATATTCTTATGAACTGAAAGTAACAAAGATATCTAAACATATTTCATGTATAGTATGAAACAGTTTATGTATTTCATACTATAGACTATTTTGTGTCTATAGCATAAAATTAGCTTTGGATACACACACACCCCACTATCATTCAATGGTTTGAGTTTCACTCAATCTAAATTTTCACATTATAGATTTTCTGTGAAAACAAAAATAAAATCTTTGAGAAAATAATTTTTGATAAAGGAGGAGCAAGGGAAATGAAAAATCAAACCTCTGACAAGACTACACTGAAATATTTGTGGATTGGCTGGCTTTTAAACTCTATACTAGTTAATACGTAATATGTAAATGCACAATATGTAAACAAATTAATTTTGATTCATAATGCATTATTATGAAAGTACAATATTGTTTAAACTACACAAATTAATTAATGTCCTGCCATACAGAATTATGAAGGAGTTAAATTCTATTTCATTTCCTTATAAGATGACTATTCCTCCAGTTAAGTCACTTTGGGAATGCATCCTTAGTTAGTCTCTTGGTGCAATAAGGAAAGTTCCATTATATTTACTACATTTAATGACTCACGCATTTTGTACGTGTAGTTTTCTACCTGTAATATCCCCAGTAAAGGATATCACATTGATGATGTAAACAGCAATTGATATCTCTAATTCATAATAAAAGCTACTTTGAAAAGTATTTTCGGCTGTAAAATAATTGTGAGACACATGCCACCTGTGAGGGAAACCTGGCATCTGAAGCTCTTGCATACACATAGGTGAATATATGTAATATATAATGTAGTATATATCTTCTTTAGCCAGAACACTTGCTGTGTAATGAGGGTTAGTGAATAAGTAACTAGGCTCTGCTTTTCTCCCTTGATTCCTCTTATTTACTGATGATTCTTGAATTTTTCTCTTACTTCAAAACTTAATTATTAAATTTGTGACCTCGAACTTGGCTGATTTGCCCTACAAGGGCAGAGTTGATGAACAAGTCTTATTAGCAAAACCCCTTCACACAATTATGTTCTCTCAAGTCATTTACACAGCATTTCATGATTGATATTTAAAGCATTCAGTATTATACCTAGTAATTGAATGCACTGGTTAAAATAAAGGACTTATTCCTGGGTTAAATGTCATAATATATAACCATGAGGGCAGTCCATTGTCCCTACAGTTATATTCCTTTGTGCTGTTAAAACTTATACCCCTCCAACATTTTACCATGGTCATATTTTATAAACTACATCAAACTTTTTGTTTTTGTACCCAGATCTATTTATTAATTGTGATAATAGCCTTAGTCTTGTCCTGGATTATCTATAATTCTGACCCCAGTGCAGTATATGAGATTCCCCATGTTCACTATAAATATTTATACAGCAATTATATACTGTCTGAATTTTTTTCATGACAGCTTATAATTCAATAACCACAGACACTGTGAGAACCACTAAACAAATATTAGCATAAAAAGTTTTGATAAAAATTTGAATATGTGGAGTTTTTAATGACTTATCATCTGATTATTGTAGTAACATACAATTTAAATATATAAAATATAACATATTATATATTTTATATAATTATATATTTATTTTATATTTATTATATATTTTATATATATAATGTTATATTTTATATATTTAAATTATATGTTACTACAATATATTGTACAAACATATTCTTAGTAAATATGTTTACTATGAATATTTTGGTTTAAGTTTCTTATATTTAAGGGTCCTCTATGATTTAAATAAAAGCTAATACAAATACTACTACTAATAATAGCTATACTCTAACAAAACCATTTTTATAGCAAGCATTTTTCTCAGTTTTTAATACATACACTTAATTTCCAAATAACACTCTACTTAGGTATTGCTTATTTTGTTTTACAGATAACAAATGACCAGAATATTTAGACATCATTATAAGCTACAGAATTATTAAGTATAATAATCCAAATTCAAACCAATATCTCTTTGTCTCTCAAGTCTGTCTTAATTACTGTATTATATGAAATATATAAATGGAATAATTTATAATATACACTATTCATAAAATTAATATAAAGGGGTGAGGAAAGTTGGAATGGGAAGAGAACTAAAACAGCAAAGGGTGCTGCTCTAAGCAAATAAGGCTTAAACTTGCTAAGGAACTTCTGGGAACATTATGTAAACACTGGGAGACATAGGAAATCAGCTGCAGATCTACAAGGAACAAAGCATATAGTATACAACTATTGTGGACATTTACTTAGATACCAGTATTTAAACATTTGGGCTCACTTCCACCAGAATATCTACATGGGTGATACACAGAATATTAACCCCTCAAAGAGGTCCAAAATCTGGCTCCACTGTCCTGTGAATAATATATACAGCAAAAGCTAAATATATTTGCAGATAAAACTTAGCTGGCTAATTAACTGAATTGAGACTGGAGGTATTATTGTGGACTATCCAAGTGGGCCCAGTATAATTACAAAGTTTCTTACACAAGTGGAATAGGAAGGCAGAAGAGAGATAGTGTCAGAATGACATGATATAAGAAATATTTCACTAGCTATTGCTTAGTTCGAAGATGGAAGGGGACTATAAGCCAAGAAATGCAGACAGCCTCTAGAAAATGGAAGAGGTCAAAGTGAAAATTCTTCCCTATGAGCCTTCAAAACGTAATACAGTTGTGGTGACCCTTTGATTTAAGACAGATGAAACTTATTTTAGACTCTGAATCTCCAAAGTAGAAAACCAGATATTAGTGTTATTTTGAGCCACCAGATTTGTGTAATTTGATGTGATAGAAAACCAATACAACATCTTTTTCCCCTAGATTTCCCTCCTTTCCATCATCTAATCTTGTTTTCTCCAGATCTTTGAGGAGCATCAAACCATTGGCTTATTCTCAAGAATACATCTAAATCAGACCACAGTTTCCTTCACATCAAAAAGATAATTGTGTGTATTACTAACATTTCTGATCATTTACCACTGTTATTTTGGACCACTCTTGAGTTGAGCTGTAGTGAGGCAACAGATGTCAACTCACAGCAACATGTCAAGAAGAATCATCCATAAGCCAGGCCTGATTTTTTTTTTTCTTTTTTCACCAGAATGTCATTGGAACATTCTCAGTGAGTTCATAGGGCTGAGAAAAGTGCCAGTGCAATGGAAGTAGATGGCATGGTATAAGAATCAGCTGTTTGTATAATTTTCTTAAGTCTGCTAGACATGCTCAGGCTAAGTTCTGAACTAACCATTTCCGTTACATAATGGACTGATCCTGAACTTTTGCCCTGATTCATTTGAAAATATTCTACTCATGACAGTTAATTTCTGTTATATGGTTACATAATGTGCCATGGTTAACTACTATTTTTATGTGGGTAAAATAGCCTGACAAATAAAACTTTTAGTTCCCTGCTGCTCAAGGAACTCGGACATCCACTTCACAGACATTTATATCTGGAATCGTGAGATTGGTCTTGCCTGCCAAAACGTCTGTGGAAGAATCCTAAACTTCTGCAGAACCCTCTCTTTTGTGGGCACCACTCAAAACGGCAATCTTTTTGAGATGAAATCACCTTTGCAAAATTATAACTGAGAAATTATAACAGTAAAAGAAATCAGACCTCACTGACCCCATCTTCCTTCTAACCTCTAAACTGTCTTTGTTCATTCCTGAGCAGAGACCAAACTAGCCTTGGGGAGGAATTTAGTGTATGGTTTAGGCTCTGAAACAAAATTTATAATAACTCTTTCCCGAAAGACCCCCTTCTTGCCTGTGGACCAGTCTGCCTTTGCAGGACTAAAAAATTAACTACAACATTAGAAATTACAGTTTAAGGGTCATGCGGCCTCTAGCTCCAAGAGTCTGGCTCCCAAATTGCTCTTGAGGATAACATCACTATTGTAAAACCTGAGACCAGTGCTTGAGATATTTTGCAGACCTTGAACTCCATGGGTCAACTGACACTATCCAGATCAGTGACCTGACTCAACCAGTTCTGACATGCCACCCAGGAACAAAAAATAGCAAGGAAAACTCACTTTTGCCCACTCTGATTTCACCTCCAACTCTAATAGTCAGGATCCCATTTCCCAAGACCCTCACTATCAGATTATCTTTAAAAACTCCAGTCTCCAAATGCTCAGGGAGACTAATTTGAGTAATGATAAAACTCCAGTCTCCACACAACCTGCTCTGCATGATTTTCTCTTTCTCCATTGCAATTCTCCTTTCTTGATAAATTGGCTCTGTCTAGGCAGCAGACAAGGTGAATCCACTGGGTGGTTATAGAGACATCAAATAAATGGTTTAAAATGATATTTATAAGAGTGATATATGCTGTATTTCAAATTGGGGTATATGGTACCTCCAAAATTCAAAGAGTTCCAGCAACATTCTGCTCTTACCTTAGAGGAGACATCCTGACATAATATAAATCAGTTAATTTCTAAAAATTCAATCCATTTGTAGACCCCTGAGTCTTTTTCAGGTTTTTCTTTCAGATTTTTCAACTTATTTTCCTCAGAAGGACATCCAAAGTACCTGCCTTTTATATAAACCAGATCAAATAAGCACAATGTCATCAATACAGCAGATCAGTGTGATATTTGCAAATGTTTGCAGAATGTCAAGTCAATCAAGGTCCCTTTGGACTACATGGTAATAGAGAGCAGAATTAACATAGCCCTGGGATAACTTAGTGAATATGAACTGTTCTCTTTCCCAAGTGAATGCAAACTATTTTGGTCATCTTTCCTCATGGAGATTGACAAAATGTATTCACCAGATCAATATTGACATACCAAGTTCCAGGGGCTGTGACAGTATGTTTCAGTACAGACATAACATTAGCACAGCAACTATGATTGAAATTATCACTAGACTACATTTTCAGGCGTGAGCTGTCATTCTCCATTATTCATCCGTTATCTTGCAGTGGTCATGTTGGTGAACTGAACAGACTAAAATGAGGACAATAACCCTTTAGAGAGTACCAATATCTTGACAATTCCAGCCAGTATGCAGTATTTCTTCTTACTAAACTTCATTCAAGGAGAGTAGAGGAGGGTGATTTTGAGCACTTTCAAAAATTCTCATTTGACCTTATTACCAAATTGTTTTTACTTAACATACCAGAGAACTCCATGAGTGTTCTGTATTATACATTCCAGACAAGGAAAATGACCACAGGGTGGTCACTTGGTATCTATTGGAACTATCAGTAAAATATTTTGAACAAAAAATAAACTTAGAATGGTTTTCATCTATGCCTACTTGGAGATTACTGGCACCATAATAATCTCACTGTATGCAACAGCTCCCAAATGATTAGGGTATCTCCTTTCTCCCTGTCTAAAATTACTGCTGCAATATACCATGGGTCCACTGGAGGAATTAGTAAGAAAAATTTCCTATATATTTTTGTAGTAGAATTGCAGCATCTTTTGTTTCCAACTTTTACTTTAGATTCAGGGCATATGCATGCAGGTTTGCTACATGAGTACATTGCATGTCACTGAAGTTTAGTGTGAGAAAGATCCTACCATCCAAGTAGTAAGCATAGCACATAATAGTGAGTTTTATAAACCTCACCCTCTCCTGCCATCCCTCCTCCAGTAGTTTCTGGTACCTCTAGTTCCCTTCTTTATGTCCACATGTATTCAATGTTTAGCTTCCATTTATAAGTGAGAACATGGTGTATTTGGTATTCTGTTCCTGCATTTATTTGCTTAGGATTATGGCCTCCAGCTCTATCCATGTTGCTGCAAAGCACACAATTCCATTCTTATTTATGGCTGTGTAGTATTCCATGCTGTATATGTACCATATTTTCTTTATCCAATCCACTATTGATGGGCACCTAGGTTGATTTTATGTCTTTGCTCTTGTGAAGAGCATGGTGATGAACATGCAAGTACATGTGTCTCTTTGGGATAATGATCTATTTTCCTTTGACTATATACCTAGTAATGGGGTTGTTGGATCAAATGACAGTTATAAGTTCATTGAGAAATGTCCAAACTGCTTTCCACAGTGGCTGAATTAATTTACATTTCACCAAAAGTGTGTAAGTGTCCCTTTTCTCTGAAACTTACTGACAACTATTATTGTATGCCTTCATAAAATGACTGGTATAAATTTTTTTCTCATTGTGGATTGTGTTTGCATTTTTCTAATGATTAGTGATAATGAGTATCTTTTTATATGTTTGTTGGTCACTGGTAGTCTTCTTTCGAGAAGTGTTTGTTCATGTCCATTGCCAATTTTTTTATAGATTTTTTTTCTTTTGCTTGTTGTGTTAAGTTCCTTATAGATTCTAGATGATAGACCTTTTGTGTATGCATAGTTTTCAAATATTTTCTTTCATTTTGTAGGTTATCTATTTACTCTGCTGATAGTTTCATTTGCTGTGCAGGAACTTTTTTTAGTTTAATTAAGTCCCACTTGCCAATTTTTGTTTTTGTTACAATTGCTTTGGAGACTTAGTCATAAATTCTTTGCCAAGGCTGATGTCCAGAATGCTATTTTTTAGGTTTTCTTCTAGAATTGTTATAGGTTGAGGTTGAATATTTAAATCTTTAATATATTTTGAGTTAATTTTTGTATATAGTAAAAGATAAGAATCCATTTAATTCTTCTGCATGTGGCTAGCCAGTTATTCAAGCATCATTTATTGAATAGGGAATAATTTTTTCACTGCTTGTTATTGTTGACTTTGTTGAAGATCTTTGATTGTAGCTGTGTGGCTTTATTCCTGGATTCTCAGACCTGTTCCATTACACTACGTGTCTGTTGTGGTAGCAATACCATGCTGTTTTGGTTACTTTAGTCTTCTAGCATAGGTTGAAGTAAGAGTGCCTCCAGCTATGTTTTCTTCTTCTTCTTCTTCTTCTTCTTCTTCTTCTTCTTCTTCTTCTTCTTCTTCTTCTTCTTCTTCTTCTTCTTTTCTTCTTCTTCTTCTTTTCTTCTTCTTCTTCTTCTTCTTCTTCTTCTTCTTCTTCTTCCTTCTTCTTCTTCCTTCTTCTTCTTCCTTCTTCTTCTTTCTTCTTCTTCTTCTTCTTCTTCTTCTTCTTCTTTCTTCCTCTTCCTCTTCTTCTTCTTCTTCTTCTTCTTCTTCTTCTTCTTCTTCCTCCTCCTCCTCCTCCTCCTCCTCCTCCTTCTTCTTCTTCTTCTTCTTCTTCTTCTTCTTCTTCTTCTTCTTCTTCTTCTTCTTCTTCTTCTTTCTTCTTTCTTTTCTTTCTTCTTCTTTCTTTCTTCTTTCTTCTTCTTCTTCTTAATCTTTTTGCTTAAGATACCTATGGCTGTTTGGATTTTGTTGTTGTTGTTGTTGTTCTTATATGAATTTTAGAATTTTTTTTTTCAAATTCTGTGAAAATGATGTGGATAGCTTGATAGGAATAGTGCTAAATTAGTAGATTGCTTTGGATGGTGTGGCCATTTTAACAATATTGATTCTTCCAATTCATGAGAAGTAGATGTTTTTTCCATTTGTTTCTATCATCTATGATTTGTTTCAGCACTGTTTTGTACTTCTTTTTGTAGATATCTTTCAGTTCCTTGGTTACATGTATACAGTGTATTTTATTTTTATGTGGCTATTTTAAATGACATTGGGTTATCAATTTGGCTCTTAGTTTGAACATTATATGTGCATAGAAATGCTACTAATTTTTGTGCTTTGATTTTATATCCTGAAACTTTACTGAAGTCATCTATTACCTATAGGAGACTTTTGGTGAAATTTTTAAGTTTTTCTATTTATAGAACCATATTATTAGCAAAGAGAAATAATTTCACTTCTTTTTCTCTTATTTAGTTGCCTTTTATTTCCTCTCTTGCTTGATCATTCTGGGTAGCATTTCTAATAATATGTTGAACAGGAGTGGTGGGAGTGGGCAGCCTTATCTTGTTCCAACTGGGGAGGTATCAAAATCATGGCAGAAGGTAAGTGAGGAGCAATGTCACATCTTACACTGTGGCAGGCAAGAGAACTTGTGCAGGGGAACTTCTATTTATAAAAACATCACATCTTGTGAGAACTCACTATCAGGAGAACAGCAAGGGGAAAAACCAGACCCATGATTCAATTACTCATGTCTTCTTAGACAATACCCTTGAAGAGCCACTATTTACTTGCCACTTTGTTTTCTCCCTGTAAGAGTGATGCACACTAGCTGCTTCTAGTCAGCCATCTTGAACTGCCAAGAGCTCAGTCTTCTTCAAAATTAGAGGACTTTTTTCTTTATTTGCTTGCTTCTGGATTTCAAAACATGGCTCATACGTAGATATTAATAAATTTTCCATTTTTGTTGCTGACATCAGCCATCTGCTCACCAGCTTTTGATATACAGGCATATCTTGCTTTATTGTACTTCATGCTATTGCACTTCACAGATGCTACATTGTTTCTAAATTGAGAGTTTGTCATATCCCTGCATCAAAAAGTCTATTGACATTATTTTTCCAACAGTATGTGCTCACTTCATATCTTTGTATCACAGTTTGGTAATTCTTGCAATATTTCAAACGTTATTCTTATATCTGTTATGGTGATCTATGATCAATAATCTTTGATGTTACTATTTTAATTGTTTTGAGTTGGAATGAATCATGTCTATGTAAGATGGCAAATATAATCAATAAATGTTGTGTGTGTTCTGAATGTTCCATAGATCAGTTATTCCCCTGTCCCACTCCCTCTATTCAAGCCTTCCATTCACTGAGACACAATAATGTTTAGATTAGGCCAGTTAAAAACCCTACAATTGCCTCTAAGTGTTCAAAAGACCACAAGTTGCTTAACTTTCAGTTTAAATCAAAAAGTAGAAATGATTAACCTTAGTGAGAAAGGAGTGTTAAAAAATGAGATAGGCCAAAAGTCAAACCTCTTCAGCCAAACTGCTAGCCAAGGTATGAATGCAAATAAAAAGTTATTGAAGGAAATTAAAATGCCACTCCAGTGAATACACAAATAACAAGAGAGTAAAACAACCATATTGCTAATATGGAGAAATCTTTAGTGGTCCGCATAGGAAATGAAACCAGGTACAACATTCCCTTAGCCAAAACCTGATCCAGAAAAAGGCCCTAACTCTTTTCAATTCTACGAAGAATGAGAGAGGTAATTAAGCTGTAGAAGAAAAGTTTACAGCCAGCAGAGGCTGGTTCATGAGGTTTAAAAAAAGACGCCATCTAGATAACATAAAAGTTCAAGGTGGAGCTGCAAGTGCTGAAGTAGAAAGTTTAGCAAGTCATTCAGAAGATGTAGGTAAGATCATTGGCAGGTGGCTGCATTAAACAACAGATTTTCAGATAAAACAACTTTTTTTTTTTTCTGAGACAGATTCTCACTCTGTCGCCTAGGTTGGAGTGCAGTGGTGCCATCTCGGATCAATACAGCAACCTCCACCTCCTGGGTACAAGCAATTCTCCTGTCTCAGCCTCTCAAGTAGCTGAAGCTACAGCACCCGCCACCATGCCCAGCTAATTTTTGTGATTTTAGTAGAGACAGGGTTTCATCATATCAGCCAGGCTGATCTTGAACTCCTGATTTCAGATGATCTGCTTGCCTTGGCCTCCCAAAGTGCTGGAATTACAGAAGTGAGCCACTGTGCCTTGCTAAAACAACTTTTTATTGAAAGTAGATGCCATCTAGAACTTTCATAACTATGACTAAGTCAATATCTGGCTTCTATTGAAAGCAGATGCCATCTAGAACTTTCATAACAATGAATAAGTCTATGTCTAGCTTCAAACCTTCAAAGTAAGGCTGACTGTCATGTTAAGGACTAATGCAGTTGATGACTTTAAGTAGAAGCCAAAGCTGATTTATGACTCTGAAAATCCTAGGGTCCTTAAGAATTACATTGAATTTACTTTGCCTGTATTCCACAAATGGAAGAACAAAAACTGGATGATATCACATTTGTTTGCAACACAGTTTGCTAAATATTTTATTTTTTTTTATTTTATTTTTTATTGCATTTTAGGTTTTGGGGTACATGTGAAGCACATACAACATTGTTGCATAGGTACACACGTGGCAGTGTAATTTGTTGCCTTCCTCCCCTTCACCTATCTCTGGCATTTCTCCCCATGCTATCTCCCCCCAACTCCCCACCCCCCACTGTCCCTCCCCGACAAACGTAACTTATAAGCCAAATAGGTAATGTCTTAGATGTTCCTATTAACCTCAGATGAATTAAACAAAATTTATTTTTATTTATTTACTTTATTATTACTTTTCAAGACAGGTCGCATTTTATCGCCCAAGCTGGAGTACAGTGTTCACTCCAGCAGTGGAGTGAACACAGCTCACTGCAGCCTTGACTTCCCAGGTCAAGCAATCTTCCTACCTCAGTCCTTCAGGTAGCTGGGACTACAGGTGTATGAGCCACGATAGCCAGCTAATTTTTTATATATGTTTTTGTAGAGACAGGGTTTCACCATATTGCCCAGGCTAGTCTCAAACTCCTGAGCTCAACTGATCTGCCCACTTCGGCCTCCCAAAGTGCTGGGATTATAGGCATGAGCCATGGTGCCCAGCCAAGAATATTTGTTAAGTGCTTATATGTTAAGTATTTTGCATATTTTATCTCATATAGCCTGCAAAACCTTGTATTATAATAGCCACATTAAAGCTAAAAAAACTGTATTTGAAACTGTCTCAAGGGCTTAAATAAGTCATCCAAAGTAACACAGCCACCAGCTTCCTACCTTCTTTTTCTCTTTGGCTATGTTCTCAACGAAAAGAATACTTTTGTCACTCATATTCATATTTTAAGATCAGTATAAATGTTACCTCTATCTATATTCTCATGATCATCCCAATAGAGTAACTGTAATTAATGTCACACCATGTCATTTAGCTAACTTCTTTGTAGCAGCACTCACCATACTGTATGGTGACGTTTCTGTATACTTGGCTTTTCAGTTAGATAACAAACTCCTCAGGGGTCAATTCATCAACAGTTCCCATCGTAGAAAAATAAGTGCTCATAAACATTGGGGGAATAAATGAATGACTGTGACAACTATAGTAAATTTTAATTTTCCCTTCTAGAAACCCCTAAGGTTACAGAAATCCTTTCTCCATCCTCACAGTTGTCAGAAAAAATAAATACAAAGGCTTATATACCAGCATGAAAATACAGAACAAACATCAAACAGGAAGCCAAAGCTCTGAACTTTAGTCTATACTTTACTTCCTTAGTCTTATACCCAATGGGCAAAGTAATAAGCATAAAATGATGGGTCAAAGGTGGGTTAATTGAAAGTATCACCCACAAAATGAACATAATTGATTTGCTTGTTAGATTCTGTATTATTATAAATATAACATTATAGATATGAATCTTTTAATTGATGACTTTAAAATAGGCCTTTCCTATTTTGCTGCTTATCCCTTCATATTGGTATTACTGGATTGCATTATATAGAAGCTTTATAATTGTATCATATTTTCTTTAAATGTTTTCTGCTGTGTCAATGGCTTTTTAAAAGCTTCCTTTTTATAGCTGAGAGAAGTACAGATGCACCTAGACTTATGATGGGGCTGTATCCTGATAAACCGATCATAAGTCACAAATATCATAAGTCAAAATGCATTTAACACCCTGATAAACCCATTGTAAAGTAAAAAATTTTGAAGATGAAACACTCAGGAACCATATGTATATTATTCTATTTCCTTAAACCAAACTATGTTTCTTTTTTACTTTCCCAAGACTGGATCTTGCTCTGCTGCCTAGGCTGGATTACAGTAACTCAATCACAGCTCACGGTAGTCTGGAACTCCTGGGCTCAAGCAAACTTCCTGCTTTACCCTCCTGAGTAACTAAGACAAGCACACGCGACCATCCCTGTTAATTAAAAAAAAATTTTTTGTGGCCAGGAGAGGTAGTTCATGCCTGTAATTCCAGCACTATGGGAGGCTGAGGTGGGTGGATCATTTGAGGTCAGGAGTTTGAGACTAGCCTGATTAACATGATGAAACCCCGTCTCTATTAAAAGTTAAAAAAAAAATTAGCTGGGTGTGTTGGCACATGCCCATAATCCCATCTACTCCATCTACTCAGGAGGATGGGGCAGTAGAATTGCATGAACCCAGGAGGCAGAGGATGCAGTGAGCCAAGATTGTGCCACTGCACTGCCCAGCCTGAGGGACAGAGCTAGACTCCACCCTACATGGGATCTGGCTATTTTGCCCAGGATGGTCTCAAATTCTTGACCTCAAGCAATCCTCCTGTCTTGGCCTCCTAAAGTGCTGGGTTTACAGGCCCGAGCCATCATGCCTGGCCCCAAACTAGGCTTCTTAACTAATATATATTTACCAGGCTCTCTCAAGTACCTGGTACCACAATAAACAAACAAACAAAAATTTAAGATGAAATCTTCATGCCCTACCTAATAAGATGGCTTTCTTCAGTTTTATTTCTGCTTTTAAGAATGATGGAATACAATTCCATCTTGTACCTTGTCTGTCCACCACAATACTCAGAGGTAATAATTCCTGATCCATGTGTTTCCACATTTCAAGGACAACTGGCTCAGAAACCCAGTAATTATGTTTGGCAGATCCAAGTCAGGCTGCAAAGTTAGGTATATGGGGAGATCTAGGAACAGAAGCACCTATGGGGGGATCTCATCTTTGTAATGAAACAAATCTGAAGGTATGAGACTGCTTCTAGGTAGAGACCTCAGACATAAGGGTCCAAGACTTGTGCAATAATAATAAGGATGTTCATGAACATGAGCATATATTTTGTTAGTTGTGTCAAATTTCTCCAAGCAATAAGATTAGTGGAAATAATTAAAATGAAATGACTAATACTTGGTCAAAACCCTTAAAAAATACTCAATTTCAAAATGACTTTGGATTTTTGGGACAAAGTTTTGTTTCCAATTTTAATTTTTTTTTTTTTAACTTCCAGGAAGAAAAACCTATGCATATAGTCTGCTTATTTAAGGAAAATATGAAATACTGTATTTTTATCAACTACTCATGAAGATGTGTAAGAAATTTTCTTCACCTGTAAGGGGTGGGATATCACGATTAACTGTTTCTTCTGCTTCTTCTAAACCATTATTTATTGATGCTCTCACTTGAACTGCTTGATTTGAGTAAGCTGCTCCATTAGTTGATGTAGTAGTACTGGTAGTGATCTCATCCACCTGTTCCATATCAAGCTGTTTTACTATTTCTTCAGCTTCCACAGCCTGTCCTGGAGAATCTGATCCTGATGTTCCTAAAATCATAGTTCAGTGTACTATTACCATTTAAAAATCCAACTATTTAGAAAAACTAAATGCAATATCACTGTACAATATATTTATTTAGACTGATCATTCCTAAAGGAGCAAAGCCAAGAATATTGTTTTTTAGAGAATCTTTGCTAGCCATTTCAAACAATGAGGAATGAAGGCTTACAGGCTAGAATAACATTTGTGAGCAAAGATTTTGCATCCTAGTCATGTGTCCAATTGTAATTTTTCAACCAGAGGTATCAAAAAATTAGCTAACTGTTCTAATCATGAGAACCTTTTAATTAAAAGACAGAATAATAATTTCTCAGCAAAACTCTATCTCAGTAACAAAGACTGGGTCAGGTGTGGTGACTCATTCCTGTAATCCCAGCACTTTGGGAGGCTGAGGCAAGCAGACTACTTGAGCTCAGGAGATTGAGACCAGCCTAGGCAATATGGCTGTCTCTACAAAAAATAAAAAAACTAGCTGGGTGTGGTGGTACACACCTGTGATTCCAGCTACTCAAGAGGCTGAAGTGGGAGGATGGCTTGGGCCCAGCAACTCAAGGCTGTAGTGACCTGTGACCATACTACTGCACTCCAGCCGGAGTAACAGAGCAAGACTCTGTCTCAATTAAAAAAGAAAAAAAAAAAAATGATTCCAAGTCTTTCCATTTCCTTCTGGAATCTTCCAAATGTCATTTTAAACAAAAATTACAAAATTAACCTCCAATATTCTCAACTTCCTTAGAGAACATCCCTTCTCTCGTGCTGCTTTAAATTTAACCTCTTTACTAAAAGGTTTTCCTGATCCCTTCCTTCAATGCTCTTTATTCTCCCATACCCAACATACTAATTGAATCAGAATTCATTTATCTCCATTGCTACTATACAATCATTGGTTTTCCACTAATGTCACATGGCTATATAATTCTTCACTTATCCTCACTGCTGGCACCTACCATCAACTGCAAGAATCCTCTCAATCACAAAGGAGTTTAATACACAGCTACCAGTTTACTCTTCTACTTAACACAGTATTTTGTCTAGTTATTACAGATGATGTCAATGATTCATCCAACAACTAATCCTCAAAGTTCTTGCCCTCTTCAGCTCCAACTATCTTCATTCATACGCTCTGTATCAGTTACTACCATGGCCATAACCTGGACATTAACACTGAGAAATTTCACCTCTGAAACCTAAAATTCTAATACTGTATTAACCACTTACCACAATCTCCTAACCTTAAAATTATATATCTCATACTCCCATTATATGTGATCTTCAAACTTGATAAAGGCCAGTCTGTTTAATTTCAAACACATCCCTCAAAAACTTCTTCACCACCCTCCTCATCTAGTTAGACTTCATGGTATATCACTTAAACCCACTCTCAAGCTAGCAGCCTCAGTATCCTTGATTTCTTATTCCTTCACTGTCATCCATCAAGAAATCCCTCTTGAATTAATATAACCAACAGGCTTCTCAGACCCAATCCCAGGCTATGAAACAAAAAATACAATTACAAAGACTGGTCATAATCCAAATAAAACAAAAAGAGAGAGAAGGGGAGACAGGGGCATGGAGATGGGGGTGGGGAGAGGGGTGGGGGAGAGAGGGAGGAGGGAAGAGAGAGGGGAGGGAGGGAGGGAGGGAGGGGAAGAGAGAGAGACCATCTCTTATAACTATCAAACTTCAACTCCTTCTTCCCCAAACATCTATTTCTATACATATCTTCACAAATTCTTCAACATGAAGGAAAAATATTACAATTTTTTTGAGATGGAGTTTCACACTGTCTCCTGGACTGGAGTGCAATGGCGTGATCTCAGCTCACTGCAACCTCTGACTCCCTGGTTCAAGCGATTCTCCTGTCTCAGTCTCCTGAGTAGCTGGGATTACAGGCATGCGCCACCACGCCCAGCTAATTTTTATATTTTTAGTAGAGACAAGGTTTTCCCCATGTTGGCTAGGATGGTCTCGATCTCCTGACCTCATGATCCGCCCACTTCAGCCTCCCAAAGTCCTGGGATTACAAGTGTGAGCCAAGGCGCCTGGCCCTGAATATTTTTATTTGGGTATTTCATGGCATCTCAAACTCATCATGGCCCAAATTACACTCAACTGTCTATCTCCCAGGGACTTTATTTTCCTTGAATCTTCTACTCTTCTGTCATCTCCTCTATTCTCTTTCAACTCCAATCTACACCAAAAATGTGTCTATTTTCTGTCCTCTGATCCTGCCTGTCTTCTCTAATACAACTAAGGTCTCATCAAGTCTCACATTCAAGTGTACTAATTGTTCTACCTGCCTACAGCCTCGTCAGAATCTACCCTACACACTACTGCCCAAGTGATCTTTATAAAACATAAATCAGATCATATTATTCACCAACTTAAAACCTTTCAGGCTGCTCTGCCTATGGAGTAGCCATTCTTTATTGCTTTACTTTCTTAATAAACTTGCTTTCACTTTGGAAAAAAAACACCTTTCAATTATCATCTACTTGAATAAAGTTTATCATCTTACTAGGTTAGCTCTATAGTATGACTTCTTCATAGCTCTCCTACCTTATCCCTTTCTCAAATCCGCAGTTCCATCAACTACAAACTACAATACACTCTCAAATACACTATGCTGTTTTCTGCTGCAAGGCCTCTACTCATGCTGCTCCTTCTACCTGGAATGCCTTTTACCACCTTTCCAGATTCAGCTTTTCTTTCAAGCCTTTTGTGAGCCACTACTCCCACCCCCCCGCTACCAGAGGACAGGGCCATTTCATTCTTTTTGTTTTTTTTGAGACAGGGTCCCACTTGGCTGTCCAAGCTTGAGTGCAATGGTACAATCATAGCTCACTGCAGCTTCAAATTCCTGGGTTCAAACTGCTGAGTTCAAGCATTCCTCCCACCTCAGTCTTTGGAGTAGCTAGGACTACAGGTGCACTTGAATAATTTTTACTTTTTTTGTAGAGATAGGGCCTTACTATGTTGCCCAGGCTAGTCTCAAACTCCTGCCCTTAAGCAATCCTCCTGTCTCAGCCTCCCGAAGCATTCGGATTACTGGCATCAGCCACCACACCTAGCTCTCAAGGAGGTGTATATTTTTAATGAGGTGGAAAACAAACGAGATGCTGACAAAATATGCTAATAAAATAAAAAAGATATTTTTTAAAAACTATGTATTTTTTTGCTGGGCGCAGTGGCTCACACCTATAATCCCAGCACTTTGGGAGGCCGAGGTGGGCAGATCACTTGAAGGTCAAGATTTTAAGACCAGCCTGGTTAATATGGTGAAACCCTGTCTCTACCAAAAATACAGAAAAAAATTAGCTGGGCGTGGTGGTGGGCGCCTATAGTCCCAGCCACTCAGAAGGCTGAGGGAGGAATATCACTTGCACCTAGGAGGTGGAGGTTGCAGTGAGCAAAGATCACGCCACTGCACTCCAGCCAGGGCAACAAAGTGATACTTCATCTTTAAAAAAAAAAAAAAACTATGCATTTCTTAAAACTCAAATCACAGCTAATGGTTTTATACTTACCATTTTTATTTGCTGGTGAAAAAAAGTTGAAGACAGGTGAAAATATGGTCCCCAACAAAGTAGTCCTTGGAGGACTGCCAGAGGAAGGATTATCTTCTAATTTTCCATTTTGTTTTACATGTTGATTTGTCATTTCATAACTACCAGCTTCTAAAAAAGAAAAAAGTCATGATCTAGAAAATACCGACTTTCAGAAATGTTATAAATCATTTATAGAAGTAACTCTTTTTCCCTCAAAATACTTCATGAATGGTAATTAATGCTAATGTTCAGAAAAGCTTATTAAAGAAACCCTGAGGTAAATTACTTATAAGTCAAATGCTCTGTGTTTCTAAGGCTAACATTTAGTAAATTTTTTCAAAGTAGATTTACACCTGTAGACTGGAAGTCTTTGAATCAACACAGTGTAAGACAAAATGAAGAAAATTCTTTGTAAGCAAGCAAACTAGTTCCTACTATCTAAAACACAAATTATTTTATTTTTGTTTATATTCTGGGATGGTTCTACTTCATAACACCTTCCCTTGTTGGGCATGGTGGCTCATGCTGTAATCCCAGCACTTTGGGAGGCCAAGGTGGGTGGATCACGAGGTCAGGAGTTCAAGACCAGCCTGGCCAATGTGGTGAAACCTCAGCTCTAATAAAAATACAAAAATTAGCTGGGCATGGTGGCAGGCACCTGTAATCTCAACTACTCAGGAGGCTGAGGCAGAGAATTGCTTGAACCTGGGAGGCGGAGACTGCAGGGGGCCAAGATTGCGCCACTACACTCCAGCCTGGGCAAGAGAGAGACTCCATCTCAAAACAGACAAAAACAAACAAAAAACCCAAAAACACTTCCCTTATATCTGTTTCTATATAATGAATGACAGCTAAATGAGTAGAGGCAATATAAATCTACTGAAGCAAAAGACTATATACAGCAGTGTCAAAAATTACTTGTGGACACTGAGGCACCATCTCAGAGTGGCTAAGGAGAATAATGGTAAGCTTCCTGTAAATAAATATGTTCCACAGATTTTTTTTTTTAATGTAAAAGTAAAATCAACTGTTCTGATTAATCATTCTTTAACTCTCTACAACTTGATGTCTTCCATTATATTTATTTATTTCCTTCTTTGCTATGGTCTTTTAACTTGTTTTTTTTCTTTTTTTGAGACAGAGTCTTGCTCTTGTTACCCAGGCTGGAGTGTAGTGCCATGACCTCGGCTCACTGCAAACTCCATCTCCTGGGTTCAAGTGATTCTCCTGCCTCAGCCTCCCAACTAGCTGGGACTACAGACGCATCCACCACACTAGGCTAATTTTTTCGTATTTTAGTCGAGATGGGGTTTCACCATATTAGCCAGGATGGTCTTATCTCCTGACCTCATGCTCCACCCACCTTGGCCTCCCAAAGTACTGGGATCACAGCTGTGAGCCACCACGCCTGGCTCCCGCATTTTTTTTTTTTTTTTTGAGAGAGTCTCTCACCCAGGCTGGAATGCAGTGGCAAGATCGCAGCTCACTGCAACCTTCGCCTCCTGGGTTCAAGCAATTCTGCTGCTTCAGTCACCTGGGATTATAGGCACACACCACCATGCCCAGCTAATTTTTGTATTTTTAGTAAAGACGGGGTTTCACCATGTTGGTCAGGCTGGTCTCGAACTCCCAAAGTGCTGGGATTGCAAGCATGAGCCATCGTGCCCAGCCGAACTTGTTTCTCTATTTTGTTCCCCCTTGTCTTGTCTCAGTCTTCTTTTTCTCCCCTCTGGTTTTTTTTAACAATAAAGATATAGTATTGCACTGGGTAGAGACAAGGGGAGAAATTGCTGCTGTGTTTAAGACAGCATTGGTCAAAATAGTACTCCATAATCTAAAGCAGGGATCCCTAACCCCCTACCTGCTGGTACCAGTCCGCAGCCTATTAGGAACTGGGCCATACAGCAGGAGGTGAGCAAGCATTAATGGCTGAGCTCTGCCTCTACTACCTTATCTGCAGATAAGCTGCTGCATTATATTCTTTTAGGAACATGAACCCTACTGTGAACTGCACATGCAAGGGATCTAGGTTGTGCAATACTTATGAGAATCTAACTAATGTCTGATGATCTGAGATGGAACAGTATCATCCAGAAACCATCCCCATCACTGACAGTGGAAAAACTGTGTCTTCCACATAACTGATCCCTGGTGCTAAAAGGCTGGGGACAGTTGCTCTAAAGTTACAGCTATCTCTGCTTTTCCTCAATGTTTTTCCTCCTTCTTTTTGACTTTTGAGGAGTTTCTCTGCTATACAATAAGGTATTGACAGAGTTTATCAACAGCTACACTATTGACATTTCAGTCTGATAATTCTTTGTTTTGAAGAGCTGTCCTGTGTATTGTAGGATGTTTAATAACATCTCTGACATCCGCCTGCTAGACACTGGCAGACACCCCTCCACATGTTGTGACAACCAAAAAGGTCTCTAGATATTGACAAATGTCCCTTAGAGGAAAAAACCACCCCTAATTAAGAACTACTGGACTAAGTGGTCCCCTCTGAGCTCTTAAGTAGCATAATCTAGGAAAATATTTGGTACATATTTCAATTAAATTAAGTCACAATCATTATTGCTTTAAGAAATGTGTTTATTAGATGTCCAAAATGTTGATCCATACACATTTTTATGCTAAATAGCATAAAAGTATATACTCTATCTATACTTATTTTAATTCAAAGTAAAATTTTTAAAGTGGCACATTTTTATTTCACTACGTTACTAATATCTAATATAAAGATTACAAATTTGAGGCAAAAATTACTCAAAGTAGTTTTGCTTTGTTTTTGAGAGACAGTATTACTCTGTCACCCAGGCTGGAGTGCAGTGGCACAGCTTACTGCAACCTCCGCCTCCTGGGTTCAAGCAATTCTCAAGCTTCAGCCACCTGAGTAGCTGAAATTACAGGCAAGCGCCACCATGCCTGGCTAATTATTTGTGTGTGATTTTAGTAGCAACGGGGTTTTGTCATGTTGGCCAGGTTGGTCTCAAACTCCTGTCCTCAAATGATCTGCTGACCTTGGCCTCTCAAAATGTGAGGATTACAGGTGTGAGCCAATGCCTCCAGCCTCAAAGTAGATTTTAAAAAATATCTAAGAAACGTGTCAGGTGAGATCTCTGCTTACACCTAAATAAAACAGTATCTAAATATTAACAAACCTCCATTTACTTGACTTTTCCGTCTTACTCGAGATATCTGTTTGTTAGGTTTTTCTCCTGCTCTTGGTGTTGACGTGATCAAATTGTTATCTATATCACGTTCAATTCTACTCCGTTTTGAAGGATTTTCTCTCTCTTCCTTAAGAGAAAAAAAAAACACACTAAGCACAGTCATTCTGCCTCATAGGTTACAATATTAAAATGAGAAAATATGGTATAATATACTTTCCTGTTTTTCATATACAGGAAACACAAAATGCAATTACAGGTAATATCAAATAGTAGTAGAAAACAGAAAAAATTTGACAGGGCTGTAAGAATATGAATGTAGTTACAATATACAAATATAATTACAGCATGCCCACAATTCAGATCCCTTCCCCAAGGTCCACTAAGTTTTCTATGCTATCAAAATACTGAATTACAGAATGTGCTCTAAAACTTCAGCAGCTTTCCCTCATTTTTAGAACTGTCCCAAAGAATAGAGATCATTTCCTTAAGTGACTCAGGGTAGGAGAGAGAGCCCCATTGAACGTGCTGGCAAGTCACATATTGCCCAAAAACGGAGTGGGGGTGAGGGTGTGGCCTGGCACTGCCACAGCCCCTCAGTACAAAATTTTTATTTTTCAAAGTTGTCTCTAAGGCAATTAAAGGGGGAAATCTTGGTAAGGCGGTGTTCTTAAATCTATGAATCCCCACATAAATACAGAGAACTAAAGAAGCAACAAAAACCCATGGGCAACATTTACAACAAAACCAGAAGACAAGGTATTCCCCACAAACTCAAAAATGCAAGCAGATGAGGACATACCAACAGGCACAATACCTAAATGTCCATATAGACCAGTGCAAAGGAAAACAGAAGGAAGCAACAAGTGGCGTGGCACACCTGAGAACAGAAGCCCCAAACACCTGACAGGTAGTTAGTCACTGGAAACCACAGCAGGCCAATTTGAGAACAGCAAATGAAACAAGGGGAAGACAAGTTGGGGAGTTGCTGTCCAATCCAACAGCATAAGAGGTCTATGGTTAGAAATGAAATGACAGGAATAGTCTGCTCCTATGAACTCTTGAAACTGACCAACTATGGGCCCCTTCTAGAACAGTTTCCATAATGAGGGGGAAGTATGAAGTGAAATCAAATGTTGGTAGGGCAGGCACAAAAGAGAGGAAAGAAAGAGAAATTCCAAATAAACATACAGTATAAATAAAAGACAAAACTCAAAAAGCATCACTAATATTTTGAAAACACTACATAAAAACAAAATTTGTTCAAAGAGATACCCTGAACTACACAAGCTTCTGAAAATTCAGAAAAACTACTTTCATATAAAAATGATCAAGAAAGTGTAGATATCAAATCCCACACAAAACTATTATAAAGAAACACACATGAAGCCAAATAATACCTCTATAAAGAACACATGTAAGAAAAACATGCATAGGGAAAAGATTAAAATTATAATCTTTTATTTCAAAACCAGACAAAATACATTAAAAAAAATATGAGGCCAGGTGTGGAGGCTCATGCCTGTCATTCTAGCACTTTGGGAGGTTAAGGCAGGAGGATCACTTGAGGCCAGGAGTTTGAGATCGGCCTGGGAAACAGCAAGATCTCATTTCTACACAAAAAATTTAAAAATTAGCCAATCATGGTGGCAGGTGCCTACAGTCCCAGCAACTCAAGAGGCTGAGGCAAGAGGATCACTTGAGCATAGGAGTTTAAGGCTGCAGTGAGCCATGACTGTGCCACTGCACTCTAGCTGAGGCAATATAGCAAGATCCTATCTCCAAAAAAAAGAAAGCAAAAACAAAAAGGAAAGGGAAAGGAAAAGGGAAAGGGAGAGGAAAGGAGAGACATAAGAAGAGGAAGAAAAACTCAGAAACAGAACAAAAGATTTCAAAAATTTTTACAAATCATTTCAGAAATAAAGACTACACTAGAAGGGGCCCAAGACAGAGTAAACATTAGATTTTACCTTTAAAAGAAATAGAGGGTAAAATGAACAATTTTGCTTTTTTGAGAGCCAGGGTGTCACTAAGTTGCCCAAACTGGTCTCAAATTCCCAGGTTCAAGCAATCCTCCTGCCTTGGCCTCCTTAGTAGCCGGGACGATAGGTGGTGGCCACCACACCTGGCAAGGGAAAAAATGATTTTGTTTTTTTTTTTTAAAGAAATGAAGAAAATGTAAAAGCCAGGAGTAACATGTCAATTCAAGACATGTTTTATTTTTTATTTAGGCAGTCTCACTCTCACCCAGGCTGGAGTGCATTGAGTAGTGCCATCTTGGCTCACTGAAACCTCCACCTCCTGGGTTCAAGCAATTCTCCTGCTTCAGCCTCCTGAGCAGCTGGGATTACAGGCACCCACCACCATACCCAACTAATTTTTGTATTATTATTAGAGACGGGGTTTTGCCATGTTGGTCAGGCTATTCTTGAACTCCTGACCTGAAGTGATCTGCCGGCCTTGGCCTCCAAAGTGCTGGAATTACAGGCCTGAGCCACCATGCCTGGCCCAATCCAAGATAATATTCTAAATGTAACAACTTAAAAAAAAAAAAAAAAAAAGAAATAGAAAAATTATAAAACATTTGACAGAAATGCTTTTCATGCTGGAAGAAAACAGACTAACATTTAAAATGATCAAGATAAAATGTGAGCTAAGGATTTTATATCCAGCAAAACTGACTTTTGAGCATGAAAAAATGTTTTTTATGTTATCAAAAACTGATTTTTTGATAACATAAAAAAAACTGTTATCAACATGTAAAAACTCAGAATATGGTCCCCATGGGTCTTTATTTTTTTTGAGACAGAGTCTGGCTCTTGTCGCCCAGGCAGGAGGGCAGTGGCGCAATCTTAGCTCAATGCAACCTCCACCCCGGGTTCAAGCAATTTTCCTGCCTCAGCCTCCCGAATAGCTGGGATTACAGGTACCTACCAACACACCTGGCTAATTTTTGTATTTTTCTTTTTCGTTAGTAGAGACAGGTTTCACCATATTTGCCAGGCTGATCTCGAACTCCTGATTTCAGGTGATCCGCCCGCCTTGGCCTCCCAGAGTACTGGGATTACAGGCCTGAGCCTCAGACCCCATGAATCTTTTCTGAGGAATACACTAGAAAAATGAGCTTCAGACAATGACGTGAGGACTAAGCATACACAATAAGTACATCAAACAGATGGAGAATCTGTAGAATTAAGACAAACTTGAATAAAGGATAGCATGTAATGAGTATGTGCTCCGAAAACATAAACATAAAACTAAGAAAACTGGTGAGAGACACATACTAAATGAATTTCTGCAAGCATTAGATAAACAGTACCAGATAAAATTCTAAATGTATTAAGGTATGAATACTATAATGAAAAATATGCCAATAAATATAAAAGATTTTTTTGTTAAGTGCTTTTTTTGAGGGGGGGAGACAGTTTCACTCTTGTTGCCCAGGCTGAAGTGCAATGGCGCAATTTCAGCTCACTGCAACCTCTGCCTCCCGGGTTCAAACAATTCTCCTGCCTCAGCCTCCCAAGTAGCTGGGATTACAGGCATGTACCACCAAGCTCGGCTAAGTTTTTGTATTTTTAGTAAAGACAGGGTTTCTCCATGTTGGTCAGGCTGGTCTCAACTCCTGACCTCAGGTGATTTGCCCAGCTTGGCCTCCCAAAATGCTGGGATTACAGGTGTGAGCCACCATGCCCTGCAAGTACTTTTTTTTTTTTTTTTTTTTTTTAAGTAAAACAAAGTCAGGGTCTTGCCCTGTCACCAAAGCTGGAGTGCAATGCCACAATCTTTGTTCACTGCAGCTTCAACCTCCCAGGCTCAAGCCATCCTTCTACTTTAGCCTCCCAGCAAGCACACGCCACCAAGTCCAGCTAATTTAAAAAAATTTATTCTGTAGAGATGGAGTTTTGCTGTGTTGCCCAGACTGGTCTGGAAATCCTGAACTAAAGTGATCCACCCACCTTGCCCTCCCAAAGTGCTGGGATCACAGGTATGAGCCACTCTGCCTGGCCCCCTTTCCCTGCATTTTATTCTTTAAAGACAAGGTCTTGCTCTGTCAACAAGGCTAGAGTGCAGTGGCACAATCTTACCCCACTGTAATCTTTGTCTCCTGGGATCAAATGATCCTCCCACCTCACCCTCTGAAGTAGCTGGGCCTCTAGTGTGCAGCATCATGTAATCTCTGTAACTTCATTATGATTTAGTAAATTATTATTTTGCAATTTCTAAATTTTTCTATATAAAGTAATGCATCACATAACAACTGGGATATGTTTCGAGAAAAACATCTTTAGCGATTCCGTCGTACAATCATACAGTGTACTTACACAAACCAAGATGATATTGTCTACTATACACCTAGGCTACATGGTATAGCCTATTGCTCCTAGGCAATCCACCTGTTCAGCATGCTACTGTA